>MJUT01024368.1:345920-359851 GCA_002080005.1 Gigantidas platifrons
TCCCCATTGGTGAAGAGAAAAAGTGAAAAATTATTAAAAATATAAAGTTTTGAATCCTACATAGTTTGAAAGTGAGGATATCTTCGGGTTTGTTTTGAAAAAATCTTCCACAAATATGTGATATTTCTAATAAAAACAGTGTTAAATCGAGGTAACGGATGTTAGTTGGAGAAGTACATAAAAGTTTATATTGATTATTTTTCAGACCGAGTTCATTAGAGATTTCCTTATTGCACCATATCAATTAACAATTACAGAAGTAACAAAACACAAGTTCATAGACCTTCATCTTTGGAATAAAAGACATAAATTAAACTTAAAAAATTATTAAATATATTGTCTAAAATTGTCATGAACATCTACCGGTACTTATATCAAAACGTCTGTACTGTATAATTTTTGATAGAAGTAATTTTACATTTATATTCTGAACAGATACCTTTATTTTGCATTAATATCATTCATTTTAACCTCTTTACTAGCCTAATAATAAAATACCAAATATTGCAAATTGTGTTTAATAGTAGCGGGTGTTGAGAAAATATTCTCCCCATGATGCCATCTAGTTGTGAAATATTATTAAAAGTTGTCTTTTCTAGATCAAAAGCTCGGATACGTATCGATTTTTGTTAATATTTTTGCTCAGTTGATACATCGCTTGGAATAAATTGGACTACATAATGGGCGTTTTTATTGCAGAGAAACCAGTTTAGGTTTTAACTCGGTTTTTCAAACTTTGTATTTATTGTCCAAACTGGTTTTGAACCAGTTTTAAACCCGAATTGTTTTTTTTTATTTATCGGCGTTAAACTGAAACTAGTTTCCAAAACTCATCAAACCACCTCCGGGTGTGGTTTCGACGGTTTGACTTCTGTTCAAAATGGCGACCGCTGAAGTTTTTATTTTGGAGTGCAGCATTTGTCTCGAACAGTTTGATTGTTTAGAGCAATTTAATGACAATCCATGTTGTACCAGTGATAGTAATTTATGTTCAACTGCTTTAATGAGCCCTTTCTGACTGCAAAGCCTACATGAAGGGTTAAAAGATTGCTGTCTTGCAAATTTGTCTGACGCAAGCCTGAAACTTTAAAAAGTCTAAAAAAATGTAACTGATTGTAATGCTATTTTGAAAAAAAACCTGTATACTCGTTCATATATATATTGCATTAAAATATTGATCACACACAAGTCAGCCATTTTTATTTATATGTATAAAACCATCTATTTATTACAAAAGACAAACCAATGAACTAGTTTCAAACCAGTTTCGAACCCGTTTCGAAACCGGAAAACCAAACTCAAAATGGTTTCTTTGCAATAAAAACACCCACAATATGAAATCAATTCTTTCATTTAAGATATAGTTTAGTGTGTGCATGTATTTAATATATATATATTTTTTCACCTCAGAATTGTAAACCGATATTATCACAGAAATCTAGTAAAGGAATATTTGAAATTGTTGAACAGGTTATACGATATAACCTGGTTTGGGTTAGTTTACGCTTAATAAACCGCGAAGCGGTTTATGAATAGCGTAAGCTGACTCAAACCAGGTTATGCAAGTATAACCTGTTCAACAATTTCAAATATTCCTTATAATTTAATTTTTACAACAAAATTTAATGATTCCTCGATTTTAATTGCGATTATTTCATGTGACTATTTGAATTTGTCGTAAGCGGATGAACACGTTGGTGACGTCACAATACCAACCCAGGTTATCGAATATAACCAATGTTGCTCCAGGCGGATCAGCCAATCGGATTGCAGTATTCACATCAAATTAAATTATTTTAATATAACCGAGATATAAGGATATCTTACGAGGTATCGATTCCCTTAACTAATAGAATGAATTTCAGATATATCCAAATATCACACATATTTCAAAGTCAGTCAAAATGGATTATCAGTTACTTAAACAAGGAAAGAAGATAACACAGCGAGACAAACAGACATGCTGATAGTTATATTAATAAAGATAGTACTTAGTCGCTATTCTGCTACACATAAGTTTGATCTTCATATCGCAGTTTGTTTTGAATTTTTAATCGTATTTTTTCTTTAACATCCGTTACTATGTTAATTGGATTTGTAGACGGCAAGTCATTAAAATTTGAGATTAATTAATGCACATTATTTAAAAAAAAAACATTGGGGAAGCGGGAGGGAGAGCAAAGCCAAAAAGGGTGGAAGTACAAAATTTGTATTACACTTTTTTTTCTCAAGAATATGGTTTCATTCTTACTCTTTTTTATTCTACATTGTTTCCTCTTATAACTTTGCAAGAATAGACATATATTTAGTGGATATATTTTCAAAATAACTTGTATCCACTTTAGTACAGTTGTGTATACATATCGTACAAGTATAGTACAGTCATGAGACATAATTATTCGCCACCCTCGATTTTATGCTATATATTTCATATAAAACCAGTTTTCAAAAAAAATTATTGTTAAGTCATTTCTAAACGGATTTTGATCATTTTTGCACCAGAAGAAGCAGAAATATTTAAAGATTATTTATGCTCCCTCAATATATAGCAAGACATCTCAACAACACAAATTGAAACAACGACATACCTCCTACCAAAATATAATATATACATCTAAGCAGCTTGCTCTGTTTGCCTCGTAGGATAAAAAAAAACTGGAATTTTCTGGGCCACCTATTGTGGCCATTTAATCTATCTAATTTTAACCATTATACATTAAAGTTTCATCACGAGGCAAAGGTGGGTGAACAAAAAAGTGCCACAGGATCTTTGCACCAGAAGAAGCAGAAATATTTAAAGATTATTTGTTCATTTTAGCACGATTTTCCGTCAGATTGCCTTTATTTTCTTATGATTTAAAGACAATTTTTTGTTTTCTGACGTCAAATTTGCTATATATTTAACCAAAATAAAATCGGAAAAATCAACATTTGTGTTTAAATCATCAGAAAACATAAACCATGCAGACAAAAATTACTATCAGATAAACAAATAAAATTCAAAGAATTCTGCGTGTCTTGAAATAAAAATCTGCCCAGAGATAGCTTTAAAAAAAAAATTTGAAAAAAATGTGGCTTTATATGAAATATATAGTAAAAAATCGAGGGTGGCGAATACTTATGTCCATGTACTGTATGTCATTGTCATGCTTTCTTTATATGCGATATTAAATACATTTCTAAAAGTTGTTAATTATTATTAATTCTGTGTAGTAATTTTTTCATGGGCTTACAAGTAATTCGGTTCAGTGAGCTTTATAAAGAATTTCTCGTGCCTTTTTCTTTTGTCGAGAATTTCTTCACACCAAACCAGTTCGACAGGTTTTACACGGTCAACATGAGTGAAGAAGAAAGCGTATCACCAAATAGGCGAGACAAAGGAGGCGCAAGTTCTGAACATTTTTTTTTCTTCACCAGCAGATGCTGTAGCATTATTTTCACACCAACTTGATAATGCCCTATCGAAACATAAGAAAGAACTGGTTGAAGAAATCGACGTAAAAATTGGTTTACAACCGTGTGAAAAGCCAAAATTTTCCGTGATCACGCCTAAATTTAAATTTGAGGGAAACACAAGGCAGTACGATTTCAACAGTTCCCGCATTGACGAAGTATCAAAAGCAAGAGTATTTTTGGAGCAGAAGTCGATAGCTGCAGCCGAGAAGATTCTGGATCTTTGTGAAAAGGCCCTCAAGGAGCACAACAAAACTATCCGCATTGCAGATTAATACGGATGGGATGTCGTGGAGGAGCATGTCGACGACCCGCTCACCGATAGTACAGACGACGCGACAAAACTACGCTAAGCCGAGTATAGGGCAAACTTGAAGCGCAAGGACAAGGGGAGGCAGAATAACAGGTATGTACAACCCTTATTACAAGAACCAAGATAATTCCGACAAGAATACGGTTGATCTTTTTCGTCGCTCTACCCCAACACGTCAAGGAGAAACACCTGGAGCCTCATCAAGAAACACAGCCTGTCACGTTAATACAGCGTCGTAGTATTACGGAGGCAAAAAATCAGCAGGAGATAACAAGTGCTTTTATTGTAACGCTGAAGGACGCTGGGCATATCAGTGTCCCAGGAAATCCAGGGTTCCAACAGGAAAATCCTACTGAACAAACAGTTAAGTACACTTTTTTTAATTTGCATAATCAAGATTATGAATATCAGGGGCGTAGCTACGTAAGGCCAGAGTAGGCACTTTAAAAAAAAAAAAATAATGTCTATACGCTCTGCATTCCGAGAATAACCTAATTGAGAATTCCATACCAAATCGTACGGCAATGCTATATAAGTACTACAAACATTTCCACATTAACCTGTTACAGTGCGAAATCGAAAACCGGTTCTTTTCCGTATTTGATTTCAACGTTAACTTACGCTTTTAGTCCGATAACTCTTAGTTACCACAGTCTAGGAACCTGTACGCCTGAAATCTCTTATTGACGTGTTCTTCTGTAAACTGTATTACGGTTTCTGTGGAAATCGACTGCCCACGCTTTCAAGGCAGGCAAGTTTTTCGGAATTTATTAACGACAGATTCAATGTATCTGTGTAAAAAAAAATACAGAATGTACATGATTCATTATGCTAACGGACGCTAAAGTTTCTTTGGATAAAATAACGCAACAAATTCAGAATGGAGTATCAAACGTTTGTTTTTACTACCAGAAAAGGTAAAAATTCCATTTTTTATGCCTAAATGGCTTCCAATTTAGACTGTATTTGCATGGATAGTTTTGGATGTGAGAAGCATTCTTTTTACAAATAAGCGATAAAGAAAACATAATTTTTCCTACTAAAAAATTGGATTGAAAAAATGAATGTGCTGTCAGCTGTTTACTGTAGCTGTGTATGTCTGTTTGACGTCGCGTTTGAAAACTGTCTGTACCCTGATTGGCGTCCTAAATTTGTATTTTAAAATGTCTATTTATTTAGCAATGCTGAGGTATTCATATCTGTAATTTTGCATAAACTGTGTTCATATCTATTGACATTACCAACACAAGTATACGTATCGGGAATATTATTCAAGGATAAAGGGTCAAACGGGACAATTTTATTTTATCCTTGTTCAAAAGAACCTGTTAAAATGGTAAATATGACGCTATACGGCTAATACATTAAAAAAGAAAAGATACAGTCCTTGCATCAATCAATCATACGCATTCTGTCAAGTTTTTGGAATACAGGTTACTAGAATTTGATGAAAACATAGAAAATTTACCTGGTGTGAAAGTGTAAGATGTCGAATTCCACCGAAACCGTAATGCAGTTTACAGAAGAGCACGTCAATAAGAGATTTCAGGCGCACATGTTCCTAGACTGTGGTTACGAAGGAAGTTTTTTGTTAACAATGGACAAGTTTCTAATAAAGGGTAATAAAAGGAAAAAGACGTCAGAATCTACAGAAGAAATAGCTACAAAGTGATGTTTGAATCGTAATGATTGAAAAATAAAATATCACTTCTAACATGATGTACATTCTTAATTTTGAGCAATGTTAGCCCCCAGACCCCTCGCCGTAAACTTTGTGCCTACACTCATTTACATGTCTAGCTACGCCCCTGACATATTATGTTGGGCTATTTGACATGAAGATTTTGAAATAGAACAATCACACAAAATGTCTGAAAACAGTTTTAATAGATCAATAATAGAGGACTTTAGTCCTCATTACTGTAGACCACGTCGGTTGGACCCCCCGCGTAGACAACCTACTGATGCTTTATTTCTCGCGTCGCCGAGATTTAAATGTTGGGGGCGCTGACGAATAATAGTCATTTCATACCATATCCATTTCGTACATTCCATTTCGCACTACAGTGAAAACCATGTCGTACCATATGCAGATCGATACATTATTACCATTTCGTACCAAATGCATATTGATACCGTCGTACCAAAGGCAGATCGACACATTATTATCATTTCGTACCATATACAGATCGATACATTATGACCAGTACGAAAAGGTATGGTACGAAATGGTTATGGTACGAAATGATTAGCTTCGGTAGTGACACCATGAAACCCGGATGTGTAAGCCAGCTTAGATACGAAAGTAAATTACTTTCATGAAAAAGATTTAAATAATAGCTACTTTGATTTGTTTTTGTTAAATAAAATTTCAGTGTATTTTCATTCCCAACTCAATAAATTTCAAAATGACATCTATTTCATTTGCAACTGAGTCTGTATCCAAACTCCGGACAGTTTTCGTATCCGCTACTAGTCGGGAAGCCAACGTCAACTTTCGTATCTTCTCCCATAAGGCTAAAAACATTTACGCAAGGGCAGATAATAATAACCCACCAGGTGTCGCCCATAATCGTAATGTCGTAACGACGTTTGTTTACCATGACGATGATGGAATAAACCTTATATGACAGATAAATATAAATAAATACATTCCAAAAAAGCGTGAATTATCATGGTTAAATATATAAGTTGCAGAAAAAAACAAAAAAGTGTTTATTAGACATAATATCGATATATACAACAAGGTATTTTAGTAGGTATTTGTTTTTGTTGTTGTAGCTAAGAATATATGGCGGAAAATTTTCGAGGCTAAAAATAACTGACACAAACGCATCCCATTGGTTGTCAATAATCAAAGCGCGAAAGCGCTGATATACGTTTTGCCTTGAAACTTTATATTAGCTGTGATTTCAAGAATGGATGATTTCCAAATAATCAGACATTCCATACTAACATATATCACCAACTTTAATGCTGCAGAGAAGTGATAGTGTAGCTCTTTTTGCATCTCAGACATGCTTGGGATTTTTATTTTGCAGTGTTAAGTATATATGATTGAGGAACATAACATGTCCGACATACTTCGTGATGAATCATTTGACTAATAATTGGTAACCAGTCTGTGTATTCAGGGTGTCAACTTAATTATGTCAATGAGGTCAAGGTTATATGTTATATTATGACTGGCATGTACTATACTAAATCAACCATCATAGCAAATATCTCAAACTTCTCAATAAAATGTTCACTTAAATGTGGAATGGGTTAAGAGTCAGGTGACAGAGATCTTACTGACAAGATGAACCACTAAATGTCATTAACTTGGTATAAGCCATAACTCTGGTAAGTATGACATCACAGTATTTGACATCTTTTATTATGGCTATATCCAACATGTCCAAGTGCTTATGTGTTCACTATTGACCAATCAAATTAAAACTGCTCCTATATGTCACTGCATGCAGCTCCATTCTATTTTCTGTTTTTATTACCTTTTCTGACTTTATTATTTAATGCTTTCCAAATCAAGGTAGCTATAATTTAATTGGTCAATGTCATATGTGACTAGAACTTGAAAAGATGCTTTAATGTGTAATTGGTCTTCTTTTTTACAAGGAAACTTATGTCTTACTTGTATAGATTTTGACTCCTGATGTTGAAATGAAGCCCAATGCAATACTAGTACTGTGGCTATGCCACAAAAGAATACTTCTGTGGCCCAATTTGACAACATAATACAGGAAAGTCTGATTATCCCTCCTTCATGCAATACCATAATTATGCACAGGTTGATTGGATTTACTTCCTTTGGTTAAAGTTTCATTGACATCTTACAAACCAGAGGAGTAGATTTTCTTACAATGTCATCTACATAGGTCAACATGAAAGTATCCGCAAGTCCAATTAGCTCCCCCTTGATTATGCAGGTCCGCAATTATTTTTTTTCATGCACATTTTCATATGGTGTACTAGCTTTGGTTAACTTGCAGGTTATGGGTTTTTTTCGTTCAGAAATTTTTTTTCGGACAAGAACTTAGAATATTTTTTATTTTTGTCCCCCCCCTTTTCAAGTTAAATGGTCGTTCCCTAAGAGGTGATTTGCTTTTGAGGTCACCGACACAGAACAACAAAATAACATCAATAAGTCCAATTATCTCCCCTTAATTATGCTAGATCTTACTTATATTTCATCATGCACTTTTCATATGTTGTTCTACCTTTGATTAATGTTTGTCAACAAACCCACGCAAAAATAATAGATTAAATTACTACGCCAGTAACTGTTCGCATCTTAGTAAAGGCTTAAAGACCGTCCTACGTCAATGACACGTTTTTCATTATTTCTGTTATGCTGATTCTGTTCTCAAAATTAAACTAATTAGAACCGATTCCATAAATTTTCGCACGATCACTGTGAACTATTTCGTTTACTGTCGTACTTCGGTCGTATATGGCGGGAAATAATTAATGAGCTTATAAGGGGAATCCCATTAAAAGGAAACGACATAAATACTTTATTTACACAATAATTGATACTCAAAGCGCTACAAAAATCAAGCATTATTATACAATGTCAAAAAAAAATGAAAACGGAACATACACAACTAGATTTATCGTAAAATTGAATGTAGGACAAGTCGTTAATTTTTATGAATGAAAACTAGCGTAATATTAATACAAGCAAGAGAAACAATATAAATATCGGCATTTTAATCCTCCTGACAATTTGTCATAGCTAAACATTTACCATTTGAGACACGATAAGTTATCTTAAAATCTGCAAAAGTAGTAACATTCAAGCACCAGATCTATATTTTGATGAGCCATCTTATGTCTCGACAGGTGATAAGATCATGACGGTTGTCATGTAAACAAACAAAAATGGCCGGAAGGCCACAAGTAAATACGGTTTTGCAAACCGTATAAAAACTATGGTCAAAAATAGGTTTACCCATCATTCAAATGTGTAACGAAATATAAAAATAGCCATCATTCCGCCTTCAATTTGCAAAACGAGGTTTGTAACTTAGGACGCTGTCAGTCGCCATTTTTGATAAAGAAGACGCTGAACAAAGTTTCCTGTGATGTTGAATAATTGAATAAATAAAAATAAGAATGTATTATAAGTCTTACAGTTTTCAATGAAGACTGGTTTGTAATATATTATAATAATAAGATGATGTACGCCTTTACAAAATAATATTAATCTGTTCTGTTTTCTTCTTTCTTTTAGTGGTTCTAATTTTGTCTGTTTAAGTATAATTGTCATACTGCCTGGTTCGTAGTTGTAGTTTGACCAACTTACCATAATAAGTTTATAACAGAACGTCAAGTTTAGACCTCAATACCATGACTGTATGACAGATAGTGTAAAATTCAAAATGGAAAACCAAGTTTAAAATTCAACTTTCGTTTTCGCTTTCTTTGTCAACTTCGATTTTATGAAAATATTTTTTAAGTTCAAGGATGTCTAGATCTGCGTGTATACATACTGTAAATTGTCTGCATGAAAGTAGAAATTCAACATACATTATTGTGTGTTGCATGTGTTACCTTCTTTTTTTTTTAACAAAAACATCCCACGTTCGATGTAAACATCATTCACTTATACCATTCCATGTGTTGTTAATTGTATATATACATGTATATATTAGTTTTCTTTTACTATGATTATTATTTTATTTTAATCTTACAAAAAAAAAAAAAAATCATGGACACAGAGGTCCTGGATTTTTTTTTAATAAAAAAAAATATTATGTTACTGACATTAAGTTTCCGGAAATTGGGTTGTCGTATGTCCATATAATAACTTCAAATATACGTGATATCCATACTCGACGTAGCGATAATTTGTAGTTGACATTTTTCTATATTCAAATAATCCTAGATTATTATTTTTGTTTAAAGTCCGGTCCTGTGTTTTTATTTCAAACTCCTCTCATTTGCAAAACCACTGATATTTGTTCAATTTTTAACGCTGATTTAAGCTTTAGTCGCAACAAATTTATATTTTTCTCTTTGAACTGTCGAAACATAACATTTATTTAACTGTAAAATTCCCCCCCCCCTTTTTTTCTCTTGTTTAAATCAATGATCAACAATATTCCAGAATCAAACAAATGAATAAATATAACATAGCATCTTTCCTTTACATTGTCAAGATTCTATATTTATAAACTATTGTCCAAGATAAAAATAGACTACACATGCTACTCACAGTGACCCGTGACCCAGATTACGTGACGGGTTAAACTGTCGAAACATAACATTTATTATATAACATTTATTTAACTGTAAAATTCACCCCCTTTTTTCCCTTTTTTCTTGTTTAAATCAATGATCAACAATATTCCAGAATCAAACAAATGAATAAATATAACATAGCATCTTCCCTTTACATTGTCAAGATTCTATATTTATAAACTATTGTCCAAGATAAAACAACAATCATCTGCATCAATTTCCCCCGCGAAAAATGGATTAGTCTATTTAAAGTAGGGTATTAGCCCTATAATAAAAATAGTGTTCTATATTCGGTATAGCTTATTAGCATTAAACCATGCATAGGTTATAACATAACATGTTCAAAATATGTGCAAGAAGTGAAAAAAGTGTGTATTTTACATTAATCGATGGATTTCAGCAACTTATAACATCCTTTTTCACCCCACTGAAACACATATGGGAAATTCCGAAATTCCAGCGTTTGAGGTGCCCAAAGGGTAAATTCTTGTAAACACCGGCCTCTTTCAATTAAATTTGAAAGATTTTTGTCATTGTAACCCCGTTCACAGTTGCCCAACAGGAGTACACAGGTCGTCCACGTGTCACAGTTTAGAATAATCCTTCAGGTAATCCTTCAGGACCTTACAGTACCCCGTGACCCACATTAGCACGACTCACCAATAATTTCTTAATAATGTTGTTTAAATATTTTTATTACCAAATTAATGGGCCCATAAAGGGCAAAAAAATAAAATACAATGATTACAATGATTGGACTTGGAGGCATCATAGCATGCAAAAAAACAAAAAAAGCTATATTATGACTATACAACACAGTCAGGTCAGAGCCAATTCAATAACAATCAATAAACCATACACATTATAATAATAATAATAAATCAATGCAACAATGACCAATGTTCATTAATGCATTATCTAGTTTGATCTGAAATAATTACCAAAATATTCAGCTAGCCCAATAAAAGACTTCACCTTCTGATTTCTAAACATTTACTTATATGTGAACCAAGTTCCTTTAAAACAGTTAAGTTTTCATTGGTTAAAAGCCAAATAAATTTAGAAGAATTATTTAAAGAGGAAAAGTTGAACAGTGACTTTCAACTTTTTCAATAAAATCATGTCTCAAAGTATTATATAAAGGACACTCTAAAAGGAAATGTTGTTAATTTTCTATCTTTTCTAAAGAACAATATTGACATAAACGTTCAGATCTGTCCAGTCTATTTTGATTGTATCGAACCTTTTCAATTCTCAGAGAATGAGTGCTGATTCTCAACATCCATAAAGACTGGCGGGTTTTTAAATCATTTATCTGAGTGTATTTTTAAGAGAAAAATAAGTATCAAGCTTACTGTTGTTACCATTCAAAATATCTTGTTTATTTTTATTCCAGAAACTCATAAAACTGTCACATAATTTATCTTTAGCGAAATTATATAAAGTACCAAGTTTTGAGTTTAGAACATGAATATTCATACAGGTTTGAAAATTAATATAAAATATGTTTTTTTTTCTTCTAAAAAAATTCATGAATTAAAAAAATTGGCCAGCATTCCAATTATTTAAAAGTACATCATCAAACAAATGTAGGCCCTTTGGGTATAATTGTGGACAGGATATCTCCTCTAACTGATACATTCATTTAATTCAGAAAGTTTCAGATGCTCCTGAATTTTGTTTGTAAAAAGAAATTTTACATTTCTTTCACTGGGAAATAGAAATTGCAAATATGCTCGTTTTTTTTGCAAATATAACCGGTAAAATGCTAATAATTAAACATTACCAGTTATATTAGCGCTTACCAGTTAAATTAGACAATTCCTATTTATATTTGTCATTGTCTTGTTATATTTGAATTTTTCCTTTTATATTTACATTGTCGATTTAAATTTTTATTTTCCTGTTAAATTTTCATTCTCCTGTTAAATATGGATTCTCCTGCTAAATTTGCATTTGTTCTATTAAATTTGCACATTTTTTTATATTAGCTAAATCTTTTTATATTTGCGTTTCTCCTTTTATATTTACATTATCGATTTAAATTTTTATTTTCCTGTTAAATTTTCATTCTCCTGTTAAATTTGGATTCTCCTGCTAAATTTGAATTTGACCTGTTATATATATTTATATATTTTATTTAGAAGCTACCCCTTTACAACGGGGGCGCCAACCACCAGGATAGAAGCAGTGGCGCGTCTCAATAGTTAATAAATACAAATTATATACAATAAAATGATAATTATACATAAAAGAAAGTTCATATCTTAAAATGCATAAGACAACAACACACTACATAAGACATTAAAGAACAATGTTAGAATAAAACATGTTAAATTTGTACATTTTTATATATTAGCTAAATCTTTCTATATTTGCGTTTTTCCTTTTAAATTCGTCTTTGTCATGTTATTTTTGCATTGTCGATTTAAATTCCCATTCTCTTGTTAAATTATCATTCTCCTGTTAAATTAGCATTCTCCTGTTATTTTTGCATTTTACCAGTTAAATCCCACGGTCATATAACAGTCATTCTCAGTTAAGTATGCCATTCCTGTGTGGCTACTTTGAAAAAAATGAATTATCTAAATATGCTCTAATTTTTGTGTTTCCTTTAAGAAAAATACACCAGTAATAAACCTGTAAAATTTCAATTGCATATCTTTTATCATTTTGAAATTGTGAGCATAGACGGAAGGGAACCATTTTTCCCTTTATTTTATACAGGTTTCCTACGTTACTTTATGCTTTAAGCATGAGAATGTACAGCTAATTTTTGCATAATCATGTCGTTTGGTGTTTTTTGTAAAGTGCTGAGACTGGGGATGGAATGAAAATAATATATTTTTTTTCCGACCGAGAAGATTTTAAACATCCGGTATCGTCGGAAACGGTAACGTTGGAAACATTTATGTTGATTTGATGCAAAAAAAAAATTATATTTAACTCCAAATTCAAATAAATTATGTTTTTTATAAGAAGACTGCATGCGTATAAAAACCGAATCGGCTTTGGAAATCAAAACCATACCATTAAGGTGTCAAACCAGTAATTCAACAAATCAGAGCTAAGAACATATACAAAAGTAGTCCCTTTAAAAAAAAAATTCCTTTCACTTTGTTGTATTGTGACAAATACTGAATGGAATGGAATAATTAAAATTGATAATTGAAGTTAAATATATAAGGATTATTTTGAGCCCAAATTTGATGCATTTAGTTGTATTTTAATACCTCTATGTAGGATTTGATGCATGACCTATATATATTGAATTTCCCGGGGATGACTGAGCTATTTTTAGAGTAGGTATTTTCCATAGCCTGGCATTTCACTGCAAGGCTTTAAACATGCCCTGATATTTTGACAGAACGTAGAGGAATCATGTACGTTTCAGAAAATATATGGTCTTAGAAAGGTTAAACTTAAGATAAAATAGCCAGTGAGGCTCGAAAAAACACAAATTTAGTAGAAAATGTTAAAGAAATTAATTATAGGTTTCACACCTTAAGGCATAAAACGTCAAATTGAACTTTTGTTGCTATCATGTTCAAATTAGTCTAAAAATGTCACAACAGACACAGAGTGACATTTTTCATACAAAAATGCTACAAAATGCATTGTGGTGTCAGATTACATGGTCGAAATGCATGTTATGTAATATTTTGGAATATTGCTCCCACACACTGGATATAAATGGACAGAGGGTATTGCAACTCATTTTATTTTTATTTATGACTTTATAATTATTGGGGATATGTGATTGAATGTGATTTTGCAGTAGAAGGGCATATAATATTGAAAATATTGTTGCTATGAAGGATTTTTTTTAAATCGTCATGCACCAGTTAGTCGACTTCAAAAATAGAATATGGTGATATCATTATTGGATTTTTTTCAATCCTACAAATCTTTCCTCATA
>MJUT01024369.1:13438-20938 GCA_002080005.1 Gigantidas platifrons
CTGTTCCCTACATTGTCAAATAGAATCACGACAGCCTCTGCCCCCTACATTCTCAAATAGAATCACGACAGCCTCTGTTCCCTACATTGTCAAATAGAATCACGGCAGCCTCTTCCCCCTACATTCTCAAATAGAATCACGACAGCCTCTGTTCCCTACATTGTCAAATAGAATCACGGCAGTCTCTGCCCCCTACATTCTCAAATAGAATCACGACAGCCTCTGCCCCCTACATTCTCGTAAGTGATTGTTGTTTACTTATAGAAAATTAAAGTTAAGATATATGTTTGTGTCTATGACATTGTTGAAGTCCCCGTTGTGACACATTTAAGTATACACACAAATTGAACAACGAAGTCTAAAAAGTTCTCTAAAAAGTAAATGTAGCTTCTAACTTTATATACTCCAATTCAAATATTTGTGAAAAATTACTAAATGAATGTTAGAGAAAACCGAATGGACAATCAATATGTATAAGATACAAAAGAAGCGGTGCGTATTGGATATAACGATCCCCACCCCATTACCCCGCATGAGTACTCAGGTGAAGACCAACGTGCGTAGCACCAAGGCCCTCTGCCGAGTACGAATGCAGATAAAGTAACCCGTTATATCCAATACGGGCAACTTCTTTTGTTTCAATAATAATGTATCTAACTTGTACAATAGTGATGTTATAATTTATAAAATCAAAAATGTCGTGAGAACAGTTTTGCTTGTTATCGCGTTTACCTAATACATTGTATTCATATTACAACATTGGTCAAATTATTAAGCTCGTTCTTAAAAAGAACAGCAAAAACATAGGCCTCTAACAGCGGCCTCTAACTGATATTTGAGACCGCATTTACAATTGCATTGATGGAAGTATTATTTTACAAGAAATTTTGTGATAAGCTAATAAAAATCGTATGATCGTTCTTTCTTAAAAAAGACGATTTTGCAAACAAAGGGTCGGATATAAACGAAGGGTCGTTCATTGATTGGTAAAAGGTGGCTGTTGGCCAATCAACATTCTACTCTCCACGGGAACGTCAAATATTATATCTTAAACCAACATCATTGGACAAATCACGGTTAAATAAGTTACATATAACTACTGGATTCCATAACTAAACTCCTAGGTAGTAAACCACAGCTGATCCCGCATTAATTTCTATCCACTCATCACCCGTATGTAAACTGACAGAGGAATCTTCGTGTCGTTGAAACAAAAATTGATAACTACCAATCAAAATGGTCGTTTATATTGTTAATCTCCTTCTTTGGTGTGAAAAAGTTATGCAGAAAAATGGTGGCTCCCGCGATTTACAAAGAATTTCTTTCCTAACTTTGATACATTGAAAATCTGTTATATGATTGGTCTATAAGGACGGTCAGTCGGAGCCTATAAGAGTGTGTTAAGACGATCATATGACCACGAGGATTTCTCTGCCATTTGGCTCACCATCCCGAAGCTATTTTAAGTTTTGTGAACATATCAGACACAGGTGAAATATGTCTAATTCGACAGTATTGACAGATTGGTCCAATTGTGTTTCTTAAAGCATAATTGCCAACGTAGATAATTTGTCTTATGAAGGGACAATTCTGATTTTGTAAAAAAAAACAAAAAACAAAAAAAACCCCACTCTGTTCCTCCGAAAAAGCTATCTGAAACTGATATCATTAAAATACTTGAGTTTTTGATTGAGAACATATTTGTTATGTTTGGTAGGCATGTTTATCAACAAACAGTAGACATACCTATGGGTACTAACTATGCTCCCCTTCTTGCCGACTTGTTCCTTTATTCGTACGAGGCAGACTTCATACAGGGGCTTCTGAAGACAAACGAAAAGAAGCTAGCCGGATCCTTTACTTTCACGTTCCGCCATATAGATGATGTCCTTTCGTTAAATAATTGTAAGTTTGGTGATTTTGTTGATCGTTTCTATCCCATTGAACTTGCAATAAAGGATATCACAGATATATCTAGGTCTACTTCATACCTTGAACTACACCTCGAAACCAAACTTTACGACAAGAGAGATTATTTCAATTTTTCCATTGCGAATTTTCCATTTATATGTAGCAAAATTCCAACAGTACCTGCATATGGAGTATATATCTCTCAGTTGATCCGATATTCCAGAACTTGTGGTTTCTATCACGATTTCCTTGATAGAGGATTGCTGTTAATAAGGAAGCTATTTAACCAAGGATTTCTAATGGCTAAGTTGAAGTCATCAAATTCAGAGTTTTATGGTCGCCACCATGACTTCGTTAACCGTTACGGAGAATCTGTGTCACAAATGACCACGGATATGTTACGTTTGTTGTAATTACAATTCTGTTCTTTCCTCATTCATGACTTTACTTCCGGGTTTATGATATGAATAGAGTAACACGACGGGTGCCACATATGGATCAGGAACTATTTACCGTTCCGTAGCAGCTGAGTTCGACCCCGTTTCGTTTTGTTGTCATAGTGGGGTTCGTGTTGTTCATGTTGTCAAATTAAATGTCTACGCGGCTTTAATTCCGTGTTGTGATGGCCGCTGCGATTTCCGCGCAAAATAGGATCTTCGGTTCGTCTTGATTCTCAATTGTTTTGACTGGTGTTCATGTTTTATTTATGTTATTTGTATTCGTTTACGCATAGTGGTGGTGCTCAACACGATGTCCATGTCAGATGATGTTCGTGTTGCTTAACGGTAACACGACGGGTGTCACATGTGGAGCAGGAACTGTCAACCCTTCCGTAATACCCGAGTTCACTCCGGTTTTTAGCGAGGTTTGTGATGCTTGATCTTTACTTTTCTGTGTAATGTTTTGTAGATCGTTGTTAGTTCTTTCGCCCTTTTTCAATTGGCCGTTGTGTTGTCTGTCCTTTGATTGATGGCTACTGATTACCATTTGGTATCTTCCAACTTTGCTTGATAGACTTCCAATCATATGTTTTATTTTTTAATGCAGAGACAATGTTTATCCTTGTTAGAAAAACACCCCCATGGATATTTAAACTTGTGCACACGGCACGTTTCCGGAATAATCTTCATCACGTACGCTAAAAGTCAAAATACAATAAATGTTTAAGTGTAAGTAAACCAAATGGCCTAGCAGGATATCCAATATCGGCTAAGGTCACCTACAGTACCGGATATAGGACAAATGACGCACCTTGGTAATTAATTTATTAAGTTATGAGGTCCCTTACTTGGGCCCCGAAGGAAGTAGACATGGTAGGCCTACACAGGCAGTCATGCATACATGCTCAGGAAAATTAGGAATAGCTAAAATATTTAAAATTGCACCACATATGCAAAAATACATGTAAAAAAAAATGGCAGTAAGATGGGCCTCTGGGCAACGGGGCCCTGGGCTTAAGCACACCTAAGCACAATGGTAAATACGGCACTGGTCTCCTATGCACGAGAGAGACCGACCTTAGTTTGATTAATAATTACATTATATAAGGTTTGAAGTATAAAGGTACATAGCTCTTGTGTATATTTACTTGTATAAATGATATATAAATCATTTTATATATGACTTTAGACAATTTTAATATCTATCATCTACAAAAGACTTCTTTAAAACGTTGACATTCCAATAAATTAAGTCATTCGAAAGATGTTCTAAATATCGATTAAACATTTAAGTTAATAAAAAAATATTACATCAGATTTAAAAAGACATATCTATAAATAAAACGTAGATATCAAGTTTACTGCGCACGACGCGTTTCTGGAATGACCTTCATCAGGTACGATCAATATCAAAAGATTGGAAATATTTCTAAAATTTAATTAAAAAAAAAATCTATATTCCTCAAGCTTAAATTTTGTGATTCGTAAATTAAACGCTAACAAAATTCGGAATTAGCTATCACATATGGTATCACCTAAGGTTTATAAATAGAAAAAAAAAACATATACTATTATATGTCAAAGAAAAGGTAGAGATCTTAGAATTGGTGCTTATAAAGTTTATATAGAAATAAATTCTTAATCACTTAACCGGATTTTTCTATTGGACGCACACAACAATGTTTCATGAACACACTTCTTCATTTGGAACGAATGTTTCTTACTAAATTAATCACTCTGAAGAAGTGTATATTCTAACATAAGTTTATTAAAACAAATCCTTTGTGATCCGAGATCAACGACCTTAACCAATCGGAAACTCATAGACCACCCACCCCACCCCGGGTCTATGTGTACTGTGTACCATTGTTGAAGTTTCTGGTCATTGACTTGATACAGTTCGATGGTCTTCTACGGTTACATTCTTTTTTACATAGTTGTCGGTCCTTGTACAGAGTTGTCGTTCCTTACACTCAATTGTACCTCTTGGTCTATTCGTTTTTCGGTTGTCGCTTGTCGGGTGAGTACACCGAATACATTCGTTTATAGAATTTAAGGAAGCGGCACACACCACCGGATGCATCGTTACGCTCACCGGTAAATCTTATTCCAAAATGGCGGAAAAGTTGCGTAAGTTGTCATGCAAGTCGCAACTTTTACAAGATTCTTGTTTTACTAAAAACTGAAGTAATTCAAACGAATCCCTCAATAATATACCGGTAGTCTCATAAGCTCAAATTTCAATAGTTTATCATTTCATCTTTCAGTTATTGTCACGAATTTCAATAAATTTTATATTGTTCTCACGGATTACATTTGTATTTCATTACAGTGAATAAGCATCCGAGCAATGCATTATCTATCCAGAGTTGTCGTTCCTGCTACGTTACACAACAGCTCTGTCAACGCTCATTTTACAAGATTCTTGTAAAACTTAGAAACAGTCAACAACATGTACTTAACATTGTTTTAATTATTGTAAATATCAATAAAGACGAAAATAAATCACTCATTTCAAATCAATTCTCTCTTAAAAATGATCTTACCCCCACTTCTTGGAGAACTATTTTGCGGAGGTAAAAATTAAAAAGCTAAAAACGATCACAAATCATTCTTAAGAGAGAATTGATTTGAAATGAGTGGTTTATTTTCATCTTTATTGATATTTACAATAATTAAAACAATTTTAAGTAGATTTTTTTTACTATTTCCAAATTTTACAAAAATCTTGTGTAATGAGCGTTGACAGAGATGTTGTGTAGCGTAGCAGTAACGACAACTCTGGATAGAGAATGTCGAGCAATGCTGAAAACATATCCGGTCCGATTGTTTCCGTGTTTTATTTCGCTATTTTAATTTTTTAATTTGAACTCTTCGGTACATGCGATACATTGATTGTAATGACTGATAACTTATTTCAGTCATGGTTAAATATGTGATAAACAGATAAACCGGGTTAAATATGTGATAAATATAGGTTATGCCTTGTTGTAATCTGTTTATCACACATTTAACCATGATTGAAATCAATTAAAAATAATTGAAGAATTTATGTTTATTCATCAAAATAACAACAAAATAAATAACGTGTAAAAGTCAACAATATAATTCACCATATTTATCACAGCTATTAAACATCACTTATTATCAATATAAATCAGAGTTCCAATTTTTATCACTTGTGCCATAAACATTTATTGTCACATTCCCTTGGATATTTGAGTATGGGAATAGTGTTATTCTGGGGTTGGGCGTCATGGGAACCATATCGATAACGGTTTGCTGGACAGAGTTATTATTAGTAACCGTTGACTGTACACAGTTATTATTAGTAACCATCGACTGGGCAGAGCTATTATTAGTAACCGTTGACTGGACAGAGTTATTACTGACGGAAATAGGAGTAAGTGTTCTATTTTCATAGTTCTCAATAGTCGACACAACGGCGTGAATATCAACATTCGCCATCACTAAGATATCTACTGATGGAGTCTTGGATACATTTCAATGAATCAGGTTCTTATTCCTGTTCGGATTTCGTGCGTGCTGAAGAAAAAACTTGCCAGGTGCATGCTAATCTCCTCGACTCCAATATATTCGGGACTATGGATTTCTCCCACTGTTGATAGCCAATCCTTGAATATTCTTATGTCACTCTCAGTTTTACGTTTTGTATTGACATTCTTCATCTTTGTTGTATCGGATTGTTGTATGCTTCCCCGTCTCTCGTGTTTGATTGCGAGTCACAATGATGTCATCGACGCAGGTCATACATAACCGGTTATTTGCCCCGGCACTGATATGGATCGGGCACTTCTTCGTTTATCACACATGCAAAAGGGTACGTTTTACGTATAAATATGCAACACACCATGTTAGTGCATGTCGAAGCACTGACTACTTAAAGCGGGTGATATCCACGTGCACGGGAGACTTATAATAAAACATCAAAAATAATATAAAATAAAAACAAATGTCCAAAAAGGTCTGAAATGACCTGTAATAATGTTCCGGTTACTTAAGAATGTGACTGTTCTTTCCTCACATTTAAACATTTATATTATTGTTTACTCGTACATTGACGTACTACAAGTAGATAAAGAAAACTCATATATAATTGTTTAAATACAATATAGTACAAAGGTCATGGTATACAATGAACCAATTTGTCTCAAAATTCTCAGATAATTTCGACGTTATTTAGGAAATATTTTACACTTGATAAAAAGGGACCGACAGTCATTTATAAATATTGCATTAAATACTAGTGAAGAGGACTCTATCGTTAACGAAGTAGAAAAAATAGAATCCTCCTTGTACATTGTATATATACCTGTCGCTATCTGTATTGTGATACCGTATACAAAAGTTAGTGTATTTGAACAAGGATAAAAATACTGATTAGACAGATTTAGTAGGTAAGTTGTTTCATTATTGTAGACAAAAACTCTCAAATAAAATTGTTTGCAAACAAGATATTATTCTAATATAGTAATATTTAAAACATTTTTGGCATTATTTCATTATCATAGACAAAATTCTAAAATAGAATGGTTGCAAACATATATTAGTTTAATATGGTTATTTTATACACAATTGTTGGCATTATTTATTTATCAATAACTCTCAAATAAAACATTGTTTGCAAACAAGATTTTATTTTAATATGGTAATTTTTTAAACATTTTTGGCATTATTCCATTATCATAGACAAAAACTCTAAATAAAATTGTTGCAAAAAATATTATTCTAATATGGTCAGTTTATACACATTTTTGCCATAAATTATTAACGGATTATAGAACATGAGGGTCAGCCATGCAGACGATTAAGCCTGCGAAAGATCTACAATTTTAATCTTTAAAAGAATTTTAATGCATGCGTTTTTTTTTTGCTCAATGTCAGTATTGATGTTAATACTTTCATGATAAAGGACTCGACACATCCTCAGTACTATCTTAGTTTAAAACTTATCTACAGTCCGGTTAACACGATCAATTACCTATCTCTAAGTGCAAATGTACATAGAACGAAAACAATATATATCGCATCGACTTTACAATGTAATGTTATAGTCAAATGTACAGTTAAAATTTTATCACGTAATGAACAAGGAAGATTAATCGCCACTTTCAACAATATTTCAGTC
>MJUT01024369.1:25938-27205 GCA_002080005.1 Gigantidas platifrons
AATTTTTTTCATCGAAGCGACAACGCTTTGACTTGTTTGAATGTGCGGCCACTCGTTTAAATCCGTATGCGTACTTCGGTCTCTCGTGGTCTTATTTTGATATTCAAAATCTACGATTAGTTAGTAATACTATATGTATTTTTGCGTGTTTTGCTCCTCTGTGAAAAATTTCAAAAAATTTCAAAATTCTAAAATAAAAAAAAATTTAAAGTTCAAAATTTCTAAAATTTCAAAAAATTTTAAAATTTCAAAAAATTCAAAATTTTCATAAGATTTCAAAATTTTCATTAGATTACAAAATTTTCAAAAAAATTCAAAAATTTCAGTTTTCATAAAATTTCAAAATTCTAATATTTAAATAATACTATTGAAAAACATATGTAATCTAAAAATTATTGACTTTTTACTCTGTATTCCACTTGTTTATTGTTATCTAATTCAACAAATAAATCATTTTCATTAGTTTTTCTACAATATATGCATGAATATATTTAAGTCATGGCCGCTACCTTGCTTCTGTTTAATTAGGAAATAAAACAGTTATTTAATGGGTTGGCCTCATGCAATAGAACACTTGGTCATTCCCAGCACCTCAGGACAAATAGTTTGGTCTATTGCATCCACACCCATTAAATAACTGTATGATATTAAATGAATCTGTCCATATCCGCTCTGCGCTGTTTGCATTTCTGAAAATCAGCCAATAGCATTTCCGTAAGATTTTCCGGAACATCGTTATTTAAGGTTAACTCCAGCATTAAAGCATTGAGCATGTGTGTCGGAACATTTGACGCCATTACACGTTCTATTACATTGAGCATGCGTGTCGGAACATTTGACGCCATTACACGTTCTATTACATTAAGCATGTGTGTCGGATCATTTGACGCCATTACACGTTCTATTACATTGAGCATGTGTGTCGGAACATTTGATGCCATTACACGTTCTATTACACTGAGCATGTGTGTCGGAACATTTGACGCCATTACACGTTCTATTGCATTAAGCAAGTGTGTCGGAACATTTGACGCCATTACACGTTCTATTGCATTGAGCATGTGTGTCGGACATCCGATACCAATACCCCATCTAATGCATTGAACATATGTGTCGGACATCCGACACCAATATACGTTCTATTGCATTGAACTTCGATGTTCGAACATTTGACGCTAATACCCCCATTTGATGAATTGAGCATTGGTGTAGGAACATCTGACGCTAATACCCCCATCTAATGAATTGAGCATGGGTGTAGGAACAT
>MJUT01024369.1:66950-90406 GCA_002080005.1 Gigantidas platifrons
CGTCCTGTGTGGGCCGTCTTGGCCATGATCGTATGGTAGTTGGATTTGCAACATTATGTGATAAAGTTTGTCAGTGACTTGCGACAGGTCGATGGTCTTCTCTGGCTACTCCGGTTTCCTCTACCAATGAAACTGATATCGCTGAAATATTGTTGAGAGTGGCGTTAAATACCATAACCCTAATCCTAATCCTTCGCCCTGTGTCTTGTGTGGCCAATGTTCCTAGTGTGTCTGCCTTGTGTGGCCAATGTTCCTAGTGTGTCTGCCTTGCTCATTCGTGAAGACCACACTGATGTAAAGTACATTTACTATATTCACTATTCAATATTCAACTAGTTAATTGTAAAGTAATTCACTATTCAGGATCAAAAGACCAAAATAAACATTGAATTGTTTTTTTCTTCAATAAATTTCTTATTTCGTATGGTAGTTGTATTTATCACTGCACGTACAATCAGTGCCTATCACAGCTAGCGTTGTGGGTTCGAATCCCGCTCAGGCGAATTGTACTAGATACAACAAATTGTGATAAAGACTGTTAGTGACTTGAGACAGGTCGGTGATTTTCTCAAGGTACTTCGGTAAGACTGTTAGTGACTTGAGACAGGTCGGTGATTTTCTCAAGGTACTTCGGTACCTCCATGAATAATGCTGATCGCCACGATATAACTGAACTATTGTTGAAAGTGACGCTAAACACCATAACTTTAACCCTAACCTTCTTTAATGTGCTGTAACTTGACCGTCAGGTATCGATTTATATATAAAAATATATAATAAATCTTCTGATATACTGTGAATTCGTTCATATTCGTGGATTCCCATTGTCGTGGTTCCCAGAAAAATTGTATTTTCGTGAATTCATAAGAAGGGTTTAAAGATACCAAAGAGGTAATCAGAAATCCGTTGAAGAAGGAAAGACAACGCAATGGCCCAAATAAAAAGGACAACAGGACAAATAACGATCTACAAAGCATACACATAAAATTAAAGATCGAGTAACTAAAAAACGGGGTTGAACTCAGGTGCTCCGGAAGGGTAAGCAGTTCCTGCTCCACTAATGGATCTTCCGGTCTAGTCAGTACATATATTCCGTATGGTAATCAATATTCGTTGAATTCTTAAATTAGTGATTAGTGAAAAAAAACCAGGAATACCTGGAGAAAACCACCGACCTACCTCAAGTCACTGAAAAACACATAATGCTGTATCAAGTACACCTCACGACGGCCACCTCAATTTGAAAGAAACTCTGCATTACGACAACCAGTAGATAGGTCAATATTCTTTTCTTTATATAGTAGATCTCTGCATTAAGACAACCAGCAGATAGGTCAATATTCTTTTTTTTATTTTGTAGATCTCTGCATTAAGACAACCAGTAGATAGGTCAATATTCTTTTTTTATATAGTAGATCTCTGCATTAAGACAACCAGTAGATAGGTCAATATTCTTTTTTTATATAGTAGATCTCTCCATTAAGACAACCAGTAGATAGGTCAAAATCCTTTTATTTATATAGTAGATCTCTGCATTAAGACAACCAGTAGATAGGTCAATATTCTTTTTTTATATAGTAGATCTCTGCATTAAGACAACCAGTAGATAGGTCAAGATGCTTTTGTTTTTATATAGTAGATATAAAGCGCACTAGCGTTAGTAATAGGTATGGAGGACCCAACTGTCAAGACATGCGCCGCTAATATACCTTGGTACGTTTGTATATACATCATCAGTAGATATAGCTTATAGAACGAAAGTTTAAACAATGGCGGTCATGAATTCAACCAATATATAACACAAAACGAACGATCGCCTCTCACCTCAATCCATTGAACATAAAAAACACGAAATCCATGATATATGATGTTGGAGATCCAGGTCCTAACTTGAGACAGAATTAACAAAAATATGGAGAAGTTAAACCCAACATTTATAATGAATAGTTTTCTCTAGCAGGAGGTATAGAGGACCAAAATGTCCAAATACGGTAGATATGGCATACGTCTACCAGCAGGAGGTATAGAGGACGAAAATGTCAAAATACGGTAGATATGGCACACGTCTACTAGCAGGAGGTATAGAGGACCAAAATGTCCAAATACGGTTGATATGGCATACGTCTACTAGCAGGAGGTATGGAGGACCAAAATGTCCAAATACGGTAGATATGGCACACGTCTACTAGCAGGAGGTATAGAGGACCAATATGTCCATATACGAAAGATATGGCACACGTCTACTAGCAGGTGGTATAGAGGACCAAAATGTCGAAATACGGTAGATATGGTATACGTCTACTAGCAGGAGGTATAGAGGACCAAAATGTCCAAATACGGTAGATATGGCACACGTCTACTAGCAGGAGGTATGGAGGACCAAAATGTCCAAATACGGTAGATATGGCACACGTCTACTAGCAGGAGGTATAGAGGACCAACATGTCCATATACGATAGATATAGCACACGTCTACTAGCAGGAGGTATAGAGGACCAAAATGTTCAAATACGGTAGATATGGTATACGTCTACTAGCAGGAGGTATAGAGGACCAAAATGTCCAAATACCGTAGATATGGTATACGTCTACTAGCAGGAGGTATAGAGGACCAACATGTCCAAATATGGTAGATATGGCACACGTCTACTAGCAGGAGGTATAGAGAACCAAAATGTCCAAATACGGTAGATATGGCACACGTCTACTAGCAAGAGGTATAGAGGACCAAACTGTCCAAATACGGTAGATATAAGTCTACTAGTAGTAGGCTTGGCGGACCAAAATGTCGGTGGTTTTCTCCGGGTACTCTTGTTTGCTCCACTAATAAAACTTACGGCAACGATATAACTGAAATACCATTGAAAGTGGCGTTAAACGCTATAAACCAAACCAGCCAATCAATATATGCCGAAAATGCTAAACGCTATCCACAAGTGTCAAGTGCTTATTCAAATGCGTCACAATTTATAATCTTCTCTCAGTTTTAATTGTGATTCTGGACTATGCTATTTGGGTTTTAGTGGCTTCATCTTGCTCAACCTTAAGTTTTTCAATGGAGTGCAATCTGATTAAAATCAGTTTGTACTAATACGCTATGCTCCCCTTTATATCTGAAATGTTTGTTATTGGTCGCTAGAAATCTTTAAAAGTACATTTTACTCTTATCATTGTTTTTGTTGGTTTTGAGACATATCGTCCCCCTAGTATTACAAGGTCGTAACTGCCATTTCTTAATTTTCGGATATTGAGAAAAAACGTTTTGTCGTAACTGCCACTACCTTATAATGTCAAATATGGAAGTTGGTCGGAAAATTTTGGTTGATTTCTTCATGCAGATACGACCTTTTAATTCTACTTTAGAAAAGTAGTAGCTAAAATTTAGCTATTTCCAAAGGGATTTTACAGGAACCCAGTGTACCATCTTGTAGAGCTTTTGAAACAAAAATCTAATTAGGTCGGATGTACCACTTACGACCTTGTAATACTATAGGGACGATATCGCCTTATTCGTCACTAGCTTGAGCCTGGTGATTAGAGATCATGTCCAGTAATGTAATAATATATATGTTATTAAAATTCACAGTTTCTAAATAATGCAATTACAGTTTTACCTGTTTATAAAGGATACACAAGGAAACTTGAAAAAACATTATTTACTAGCGGTTGCCCTTTATATACAGGTTAAACTTATTTAAACGGTATAATGAGCTGGCTTTTATAGAGTGATTTGTTATATAGAGGTATCCTTTAAGGAAGGTATGACTGTATTATTACAGCTAAGGTTATCCCCCCTCCTGGACATAGGTGAACTGTTTAGACCCTTTCGTTTTCTTGCTCTCAAAGACAATTTGGTTTTTCAATCTTACCGATGAAAGGGCAGCAACTCTTCGAAATTTAAATACATTTATAAATATACTTAGATTGACATTTAAAAAGCCTAATGCTCTTTTTTCAATCATGGAGAGTTTCAAGTTATGTAATATTATGTTTTTAATTAGCGATCAATCTAAAGACTTGATTCCCCCATTTATTCATCATTATAATTCAAATTTGAATTATTTCTAGAATGTGAAAATGAAAACTTGTATTTTGCAGGTTATGTGGAAAATTGGAAATTAGTCTGAGGTAAAAATAACATAAATTTTAGTTTGTATTCGTTGAAGTGTAATGTCTGCATTAATGTATATTTATTTTCTATGGCATAAACGGTATGTATTCATCAAAACTTTATCACATAAAATACAAAGAAAGGGAAATAACTCTTTGCAAATTTATAAACAAAAAATTTCATATATTTAAAAAAAAAAAAAGTTCGTTAATAATTAGACAGCTGATTGGTGAGAAGCTTTATTGAATGATTTATTTTAATTTTACCTCACAAATAATTTGATTTTTTTTTGTGTTAGCCACTCTTTGCTGTCTTATGATATCATTTTAAGATTCTAGAATATGTTAGATTAAAAATTAAAAAGCTACTCAAACAATACTACGTTGCTCCTAGGTTGAAATCATCGCTACACAATTTCTACGGTCGTCATCACAATCGAGTTGACCGCTATGAAATACCCATATCTCTAATGATAATGGATCTTTTACTTTTTACGTAGATTTTATCACCGAGATGACTTTTACCGGACTTGCCTCTATCTGTGATCAATACGACGGGTGTTTTATAAGAAGCAGGAACTGCTTATCCTTCGCACCGGAGTTCATCTCAGGTTTTTTGGTAAGGTCTGTGTTGCTCATTTTCTCGTTTTTTTTCTGTGTGTTCTCCTATTATATATCTTTACGTTCTGAGTTCCATGTTGTGATGTCCTATACGATTTCTGCATAAAAACGATGTTCGGGTCGTCTTTACCTCTAGACGTTTGTACGGTAGCAGATGTCTTTTTTTTATTTTTTTTTTATTGTTTTTACATTATTTATGCTAGTTAGTCATGAAATAGCATTTCGTAAAGACTACAAGTATGTATATTTTGTTCTAACATTTTACTGCATGCGAAACAATTGTCTTTTTCTTCAATCAAAAGGGCTTCAGCAGCTGTAAGTTTAGCCGGGCTTTGTTTCAGTACTTTTATTTTACTTGTTGCTGTTTCATTTTCTTCTTTCCCACCCTGGTTATTTGTTTTAAGTTGTACATTTAGGCATGTTGTATTGTCAATCTTTCTAAGTTGCTTTGTATTAACATATGTTTTGCAGACTTTTTTTTAATTAATTTTTTATTGGGAAGTTATTCTAGAAACGAGTCGTGTGCACTAATTTAGATATCTACATCTTTATATGAAATATGAAAGATAAATATAACTGTATGTAATGGTATTATCACTGGGTTTGTAACTACAGTAACACGACGGGTTCAACAAGAGGAGCAGAAAATGCTTACCCTTCCGGAGCATATGCGTTCATCCCCGGTTCTTAGTGGGATTCGTGTTACCCGATCTTTAGTTTGATGTGTAAAGTTTTGTAGATTGTTGTTTGTCCTTTTTTGTTTTTCTTTTGACCATTGTGTTGTCTGCCTTTTTCGATTTTCGGATTATGAAGGTTCCTTTGGTATCTTCAAACTATTCTTCACACTATATAGTGATAGTACAACAAACAAACTCTATGTAACTGTGTAAAAATCAACAATAAAATTCGCACGAAAGATATTAAATATACCAATTCCATTACGACATTCATGCTACTGTTTCACATGACGTACTGACGTACCGCTAAGGATTTCTATGATATATGCCAATTAAAATGGTGTTCCACTGAACTGGCAAATGTTCTACTTATTCGGTTAATATTTACGAAGAACACGTATACGCTTGTTCTTCATTTGAAACATCTAATAGTTGAATCAAATCTTCCGGATTTATTTCTCCACGAACTAATTGTTCAAGTTCTAAGTAGCCGTTGTGCTTTATACTGTCCAAAACCGATCGCCCCTGGTGGTCTTTTATTGTCATGTCAGCATTATGCGCAAGAAACAATGCTATTAAAGAAAGAATATCATATATACACTTTCCATGCTCACTTTTGATCTCAGCTATTGAGTACTGATGATATTGGTCGACAAGCAGGTGAAAGGGCGTCTTACCGCAACTATTGACCACATTGATGTCAACGCCATTAGCTATAATAATCCGTGTGACAGCAACGCGCAATGGACTGCACCAGACTTTGTCATTCTTGTTGTATGTGCAGGCATAATGTAGTGGTGTATTGCCGTAGATATCTCGAACAGTCATATGTTTTTTCAAACTTTCAAATTGGTTTAAAATAAGTAACATAATTTTCAAACAGAAAGGTTTCATTACACTTGTTATGTGGTGAAAAGAACTTTGACCATTTTTATCTCTTTGAAATGGATCGGCACCATATTTTAACATTTCTTTCACTACAAGAAGACTTGTATTTTGATGATGTATTAACATATATTGGAAAGGTGATCTCCCTTCATCGCTGTCCAAAGTTGAATCTGGTTTCTCGCCTATCTACGTTCTTCGTGTAATTGTTTTGCATTTTTCTATGAACGTCGGCGCCATTTCGTAGCATCTCAATGATCACGTGTGATTGTACATGACGTTTGAACGCCACATGTAGTGGTGTTTCACCGTCATCATTATACATGTTAATATCGAATCCTCTGTGGACAAGGGCTGATATTGACGTTGTTGATTCTTGGAAATTCTGTCCATATTTAGAATAAGCGATAATCAAATGATGCAAGGCGTTACCTTTTTCATCTCTTTGATCAAGCGATACATTTTTAGGGAGAAACTTGATTGTTTTTGTTCTAATTCTGTTAATCCCGACGGCTACAATCAATGGCTTACAAAATTCTAAATCTGCTTTATTGTCTTGTAGCAATCCAGCGCATCTAACAACACATTAATCGGACACGCATGCCATAATGCAATGATGAAAGGGAGTTAGACCACCACTGTCTTTTAAATTTGGATTAGCACCATGTTTGAAAAAGAGTTCCATAATTCCATACATGTCATGTTTATGATATCTACATGTCGTTAAGGCATTGATAAAAAGAGGTGTTCCGTCGGTATCCCTTGCATTAATATCATCAATCTGCTCGAATAATATACTTAAAACCGAAAACCGACGACTACGCTCGTGGATTTCCGCAATACAGTCTTTAGTCAGCAGATGGATTTCATCGCCTTCAAAGCAGATTTTCGAAAATAGCTGTTTCTTTTCTGGATAATCAAGTAAAGAGAAAAGTAGCCAAGCGCTGACACTTCTCATGTGCTCATCTTTTGCACATGTTTGAGCTATTACATCCATATAATCGCCATTTAGTCCAAGACAACATTAAAATACAATTTCTAGAAGAGAAATGTTACATTTTGTTAAGAAGAATTCAATGTTCAAAATGAAATATTGTTTAAACTCTTCATTCTTGTAAATAAATGAATGGCTTTCTGTGCATTGTCTAAGTAACGTTTGGAATGTTTCGTTATTTAACAGAGTTGTTCAAGGGGTCTTTCCCCACTTTTGTTTTGCTTGTATATATCTAATTTAGAGAATGGAGGGCTTAGCAACTCATCGGCAACTTCATATAGTTCTGAACAAGTACATTTTAATAAACAATGCAGTGGTGTTTCACCGTTATCATTTGTAGCGTTATTGTCAGCCCCGGCCTTTAGTAGCATACCAACAACTCTACTCCTTGTACTCTTGGATAGTTGATTAACTTCCTTACAAGAGCAGGCTAAGTGTAAAGCAGTGATCCCGTCAGAATTTTCCATGTTGATTATCATTTTCGTTTGTACTTTTGTTAGTGAACCAATAATTATTTGGACAATACTTTCTACCTCATGTATTCTTTGTTCAGGTAAAAGTATGTAGTGAAAAATTGTGTTGTTCATTTTATCAGTTACGCTGAAATCTATTCCGTTCTCAATAAACGCATGGACCATGTCTGATGTCAATTTACCACTCATAGCGAGTTTCATTGCCACTGTATAGCCTTCTATCCTATAATCAACCTCATTTGCGTCGAGATTGTCATCGCTAACATAGCTTACAAATGTATCTACATCTAAGTCGTGAGAAGAAACGGAAGTACATTTTGTATTTCCGGTACAATCTGTACATGGCATCTGCTCGTGTATATCATTTTCATTATGTACAATCTCAGAATAGCTTTCAGGTAAACTCAATACAAATTTGGCCGTGTACATTTCCACGAATTTTATTTGTGCTACAAGTGGATCAATTTCAAAGTTATATATTCCATAGCTAATGACGTCATTTTGTGCTATTGGCCTCGTGTCATTCGTGTGATATTCTTTTGCTCGATGATTAACGTCAGCTTGGCGCTCTAGAAACATTCTTAACCCCGGGGTTGTGATAGATGTAAACATTGGTGTTCGTTTCCATTTATCTTCCATGTTTATCACTCTTCGTACATCGTCAATAGGAAGTGCTTTCAAGATATGCTCCAGAATTTCTATCTTTTTAATAAAGTGTAGAACGGTTTTACCGTCACAATCTACGGTATTGACTGACGCTGCATTAGCCAGGAACTCTCGAGATATAGCTTCATTATTGAAGTAAAATATTGGCGTTCTGCCATATATATCTCTCTGCTCTAATAGGCAACCATTTGCCATGAAATATTGTATTAAACTTTCATGCTGAACTCGATGTAGCAGCGTTTTTTCGTCACTGTCCTTTTGGTCAAAGTTTTTATCGACGTCAGACTCGACCAACAGATTTACCATTTCAATGCTATTAGCGAAAGGTAACAGCGACTGGGATGAAATACGTTTAGATTTATAAACTAATAACTTTGCAATTGCAACGTTATCGTAGTCTACGGCGTACCAGAATGCTGTTCTATCATACTTGTCTGCCCAATTTGCATGACCCCACCATCTAACAAAGTACAGATAGTTGTCGTAAAATTGTTCTCATTGTCCATTTCGACCTCTTTATGGCAAAAGTTTATAGCCTGTATCAAAGGTCTGTACTTGGAGTTTTCTTTGAAGTGAGCACCGTTTTTTAATAAAAAGGGTACCGTTTCATTTTAATTCAAGTCTTCGCCAAAAATACTTTCTTGGATAGTAGTCATGCCATCTTTGTCATGAACAATACAGTGTTCACAAAAGTGAGTTTGAGATCTACGTTCTTCGTGTAATGTGCTATTTATATCTGCTTTCAGATCAAGAAGAAGTTGCAGAACTGGGATCGAATACCCAAACCAACAAGATGGAACTAATGCTGCCGATGCTTGAATTCTAACCCAAAATGTATCTTCAATAAACGTGTAAAATTTTCGATGCAACAGTGAAGATAAAAGATGCTTCACGTTCAATGAGGCCCACCAATACAAGAGGGATCCGTTGAATAGGGCACCAAATGAACCCTCTTGTTCCGTTACCTGCAGAATATAGCAAAGTTTCTCCCTTGTCAAACGTTCTATGCTATCCATAAAACAATTTACGAATCTAGGATTGGTAAATGCTTCATGTCGACACACTTCTCTGATATTTCCGACTGCAATCTCTTTAATAAATCTGTTCGCCAAATCTTCAAATACTGTTTCGCAAATAGTAACAATCTCATCATCAACAGACTTCTCATATTTTTCCGTGCGAATACGATTGCAAATAAATGTAAATGGTAGCCATTTGATCGGCTCGTGTTCGAGTGTCTAACTAAACGACAAACACATAGCTTCTAAAACGCACGAATGTCCGAACTGTACTGTTGGCCGTTCCTTTGTGACGAATGCTTGGTCAACCCTATTTAATGCCGAATGAAGTCGCGTACTTAATTGTTTCACACTTGGAAAATGTACAATGTTTGTAGCAAGAAAAACTCGTTACTCTCACTACACATTCGATGAATTGTTTTCTCTTTTATTTCACCATCTTTAATTAATAAGAAAACAAGTAAGGCGTATACATCGGGGTCATGGCGGTGAAGCATGTGTACTGCATCTCTAACGTTTTCTATTGGAGAGTTGAAGAACTGTTACCCTTTGCCAAACAGTTTGTCATTTAACGTAAACATATGGACTGAGTTTGGGAAACCAACTACATATTTACATTTGCCAATTGCTTTTTTTAGTGTTTTGTTCATTGAATTGTCTTTTCTGTTTTTGAAAAGGTGTTTTTCTAGCATTTCGAAACGTTCAGTATGTGATAATTTAATTTCAGACAAGTCCACAATATTGGTTTCCTCTAAGACCTTGTTTGGTGTTAGACATGGTTTTATTCTAGATAAGACACCTTTACGACATGTCATTACAACATATAAGAAATCGTCATGGTTGACTCTCTGGTCGGTACTTAGATCTATCTGATTGATCAGTTTTTGGTTGTCATCATCTTGTGTTGAGTTTCCAAGCCCAAACATATCATCCACTAATACAATCTGAGGTATTTTCCAGCGAACATGTTCTCGCCATTGCGAGATATTGTCTATTTCTTTCAACGTATAACCTTCATCGATCTTCTTAGCTACCAGCTTCATTCCTATAAGTGACTTACCGTCACCCGACGAGCCTGTAATTAATACATAATGATTTTTCTTAAGTTTGTCCATAGCTTGCCTGAAACTTCTGCTTCCACGAATATGTCGTCCATTGATTCAACTTGTTCCCGAAAAACCTCTTCTCCTGTGAAAATATGTAAACACAAAAACAATATTAGAAACGGGCATTATGAGCTATTTCTAAACACCCGTTATTAAGTAGTACCACATGTAAATTCTCGTGTAAAATTGATAAATTGATGAGTAGATTATAAAACTGTTATAACGGTTTGGTATTTTGTTTATTCATTTTAATATTGAACCAGTTCAATTTATTAGATATATTAAAAAGGCCCAATTCAAACATTCATCCATGCATAAAAGTTATCATATGTAAAAATATACCTCTGATGGTGGACTATTAGGCCCCGATGGTATCATCTGGACAGTAGTCAGTGTTCGGCACAGATTAACTTTTATCTAAATTCAGAGTTTCTAAATAATATAAGTATTAATAAAACTAGGTGACCTTAGACGATTTATGCTATCATGTTGAGGCCCTTTATTTTTCATGCTGATGAAGATTAAGATTTTATGTTATTTATAGAAAGGCTGCTACCATTGTGGTATGTGGAAACTATTTTCATGACCACATCATTTCACCAAGTGCTGAGCTTAGGGCCCTAAGATCTAGTTAGTCCACCTTAAACAAGCCACGAGAGTGGGCAGTGACGTACGTATGTGCTAGGAGTATAGATATTTCCTTTTTGAACGATTTTACAATTGCATTTTTGAACTCCTCTGACGGTGTGGTATTTGTTTTCTCATTTTATCTATGTTGAAGCATACACTACTACATTACTGAGGAATGTCACAAAAATATTTTTAGCAAATATTTAGCGCCATTGTAAGACATAATAGTGTCCTGTGAAATTGTGTCCGATTGTATCTTTTTCAAATGAAAAATCCACAACAGACCAAAAGAAGTTACCTCTGCGCTTTATTCCGTCCTCGGACTTTATCATAGAAAACAGTTATAACAGAGGCCAATATTTCATGGTGGACACTATTTAATCCTACACCATTTCGTGTATTGTAAAGGTTTGTTTTATTCAATATGTTGTTGATTAGTTTGGATATTAGTAAGGTTAAGAAAAGGATAGCTCAACACCAGTTTTTGTTTCTTAAATGGTCGTTATAGTCCATGTACTGTTGCGATTCCCGTTTTGACATTGGCAAGGTTAATGCAAAATCGATATATTAGGTTGAAGTTATCACTTCGAAAGCTTTACAGTCGCCATCATGCATTACCGTTCCGGAATATCTGTGTCATAGATGACCATTGATACAATGCAAGTTCTGTTTGCCGTTCTCACAATCCCTCCTCTTTTATGACTTATCACCGGATGATTTACACAATATTCAGGAACTGCTCAACCTTCCAAAACACATGTGTTTACTCGCTGTTTGTCGTATACATATTTGGATTTCTGTGCAGTAGAAAGTTTAAATAGTGATGGCCAATAATTCCACAAAAACACCCGAACACAAACAAGATCATGATATTGAGCGTCCTGGCTTGGTACAGGCACAGCAATGTGGCGGCGTTTAATGAGATTCCACTCTCTGATAATTGATTTCTAGCAATAATACAGATACAATACAAACTGAATGACAACATAAGCATGGATAGTCGTTTAGTTAGATCCAACTAGTCTTGGGACAAAACATTTATAAAGGATACTTTTGATTGTCCCCTCTTGTATCTTCAAACTTTTCTATAATAATGCAATTTATTGTACTAACGTCTTGTATTTTCTTCCTCTTTATTACATCGTATATAGTAATTTATAGTACCATGATCACCGAACACAGCGTTAGTCGCCCTCAAGTTAAGTGCAGAACCTGAAAAATATAACATGAAATAGGGCTAGGTTTATAATGTTTAACGCCATTTTCAACAATATTTCAGCTATATCGTGGCTATGATTTTTTATTGGTGTAGGAACCCGGAGTACTCGTAGAAAACAGCCGACCTGTCGCAAAAAAATTTACAATCCTGATCGGTATTCCGATGGTACGAATTGTTCGCCGCTACCTGCCGATTTATTTCTACACGTTTATGAGGCAGACTTCCGTCAATGGTTTCTCAAGAATAAAGACAGAAATTAGCTGTAACAATTCTCTAGCCGGTTATTATCAGAGCACAGCTGCAGACTCACATGCTGCTCAAACAAGGCTACTTTGCCCCTAGTTTGAGGTCACTATGAAAATTCTACGGTCGTCAACGTGATCTGGTTGACCGGTACGAAATATTCAAATGGCAATGGATCTTTTCTTCTATCCATACGTAGATTTTTATCGGACTTCGCTATATATATGAGTAACACGGCGGGTGTCTTATAAGAAGCAGGAGGAACTGCTTACCCGTCATCAATACCTTGTTTCACCCCCAGTTGTTGGTGGGGCTGTGTTGCTCATCTTTGGAGTTTTTCGTGTTGTGTTTTTGTTTTGTTTTGTTTGTCTGCGTCCTGTGTCTTGTGTGCGAAATATTGGTAGTGTCTCTGGATTGCCCATTCTTCATTGCCCCTTTGGTTTTCTCTAGTGTTTATATAATAGTCAGAATTCAACAAAGATCTCGACTCTACTAATTATAACTCAAACAAGCTACGGGCTTTGTTAATTCTTGTTAATTTGCAAATATTTACAGCTTACACCATTGTTTTGTATCTCATTCCATTTCCGTCTTCAGATTGTTCCCCTTTGGCATTTCCAAACTTTTCTTGAATAACGAAAGAAAAACGACTTATATTTAAAATGTTGAAGAGTTAGTACATGTACAACCTATGCTTTAGTGCGGTTCGTACTACTCGATCTTTCATTTTATGTGTATGTTTTGTTGATCGGTGTTTGCCTTTTTGTACTTTTTCGTTTGGCCATTATGTTGTCTGTCCTTCGATTTACTGCTCTGATTACCCCTTTGGTATCTTCAAACTCTTCTATATAACAAATAAGTACATACTTTCTGATGTATTATCCTCAGGTACTGATGTTCCATCATGTGTCTTCACTGAAAAAAAGGTAAGTAACAATGTTAATCATAACGGCCTCGAATACAGAAAACTCAAGTTGTAGCATTAAGACGAGTTTATAGACAAAAAGGACAAATAGCGATCTACAAAACATTACATATAAAGCTAAAGATCGAGTAACACGAATACCATTGAAAACCGGGTGTGAACTCATATGCTCCGGAAGGGTAAGCAGTTTCTGCTCCACTAATGATGCAAATTATATGGCTGTATGATTCACAGATTTATATCCCGTTCATTAGGAATATAAACCAGTCAGTAGTTCGTAATGGTTTTGTCTGCAGTCTAAATCAGGTAAAAAATCACGCCCAGAAATTATTTTTATAAAACGTTATTGATAATGAAAAGTCATTTTAAACAGTGGTTGTCAAAACAAATTTTAAAGATACCAATGGTATATCTAGAAGCCGGAAATAAAGAAAAAAAAGGAGAAACATACAATGGCCGACAGAAAAAACACAAAAGAGCAATGATGTACAAGACAGAAACAAAAGATTGAGCCACACGAACCCAACTAAAATCCGAGAATGAACTCTTCTAGTGGCACCCATTGTGTTACTCTTGTTAAAAAAGGAGGTCCTGTTTGGGGAAATACACAAAGGTATGAATGGCTTTAATAGGTAAATAACATCTCTCTTTGATACTTGGATTTACAACGACAAACCAGATATGGACAAACAATATAAAAAAAAAAAACTTGCATGCCACATATGATTTACACAGCTTCACACAGACTACCTCTGAAACATACGTCAGCCTTAACTATTTAAGTCATTTTCAATAGAACTTAGTTTTCATATTGTCGATCGCTAACCATGTTGTAGCCTCCAGCCAAAGAACCAAGCAGAATGTCAGCTATATTCAGGTCAAGTTCAACAATATATAAATACTACATTTGTATATAGAAATGAGCGAGGGGGTGGTAAACTGGAAGCGACTTATGACTGCTACAGTGACAGAATGGAGAATCTGGTAGGGCCGACAACATTAGTTTTTTTGTAGTGGCCACAATGCTGTTACTCTTTTTCTAAGCTGCAAAAGAGGTGTTTAACGTGAAGGGAGCTATTACCTTAAGGTCCACGGTCCTGTATCATAACCTGTCACCCCTTATCAACCACAAGGGGACGTGCTGAGAGCCTACTTTGGTTTGTGCCATGAAAACCTTCACTAATATCCATTATGCGTACTTAGTTAATACAAACTTACTTGTTTCTACTAGAGGATCAGTGCTTGTGCTGACATGTCGCATTCTTCTGAATCCAGCTACTGTAACTGCAAAGAATGACTATGAAATAAAATGCATGTAAAATATAAAAAAACAAAATAGTTCAAAACAAGAACATTTCATTTTTTTAAATATAACTTTCACAGTTTAATAAATCACCCGACCCATCCGGAAAATATTTTATAAATACAATTTACAGGTAAATAAATATATACGGAAAATATATTATAGCCAGAACCATGTCAATTTAAATGACAGATTGAGTAGTATTCAAACCCATTATAAAATCAATAGAGTCATGTAAGTTTAAATATATTAAAAATTTGATTCATAGGTAACAGTAGATATTAAATAATGGAAGAAGAAGAAGAATACAATAATATAGTTACATATATACAAGACCAAAAGTATCCACAGAATGCAGAAGCTAGTAATGTTTGATTTACAAGTATCACCACAGTATATTAGTGAAGAAGATAATGAAACAGAGAGTGAAAATTAAATTTTGTGTACTCCTAAACCAAAGCAACTGAGGAAAAGTAACAAGAGAAAATCTTATGAATATTATTAAAACATTGTAATTGTAATGATTTATATATTTACTTAAAAAATACTGCAGTAATAAAGAAATATTACACTAGTATTAAGCACATATTTTTTTTCAGGATGAAATATAATATGCAATGTTAATTATCCACGGATATATTTTAATATTACATTTCTTCCATCTCATCCGGAAAATATATAATAGCATTGGAAGAAATTTATTATTGAAATATTGTCCAAGGATTTATATTTAAAATATTCCGCCGGAAAGAATATTATGGAGAAAAAAAATAAAATGTTACACATGCTCGTATCAGGGACCCTTTGTAAAGTTGTTGACTTTGGTCACTGAATCGGGAGGGAAGAGTACCAATTATATATCGCCATCTTGTTAGATGTGGGAAAATATAGAAATCAATCAACGGTGAAGTTAAAAGAAATGGCCTACCACAAAAAATGAAGGTGTCACCACACACGGTATTTTGCGATCATTAGAACACCATGAATCCGCCATATTTTTTCTGTTAATAATAGTGACTGGCGTCTCCGTTCCGCTTACGTGACCCCTTGATGGTTTATATAAAGCGGTATGGTTTCTAATGGGATTTTACCTGATTTCATTTGAATTAGCTAAGATACAAATGTAGGATTTTGCCGTCTGCTTTGTCACCATTTATCATTGTTGTCTGCAAAAAATTTACTGAAAATTTGTTTGCGTTCGCGAGTAACGTGCAAGTTGGCGATAATTGGTCCTCGACCAGTATGTACCTAAATAAAATCTGCAAAATTTACTGGTCCGAACAAAGTTTTACTGGTCTTGGGCCAGAGGACCAGTGCTCATCGTGAGGCCAAAACTACTACAAACAAACAAATAGACAACAAAGGAAATGTATTATTGTAAGTATTCTAAAAGCGTTGCTCTTATATTTTTTTTTTTAAATGAATATAACACATTGAAAAGAAATGAGATTCACCATCTAGACAGTGTTACTTAGTTTATCTTTTTTGATCAACACTGCATCATAGTATTAGGCCTAACAGGAACTTGTATTTTTTTTTTTTGTAGTTCAAAGGTCAACATTCGTTATTTCTCTTAAAAAGAAACTAAATATTCAGATTTAGTTCTATTAAATGAAATTCTATAGTATATAAATGTTATATATATTTAGAACAGTTTACAAAAAACATTAAGACTATCTCCATTTTCGCTTGTTTGAAATAAAGAACACTGCAGCGCCTTCTACCGTTTGATCGGCCATTTTGAATGTTTTGGTAAGAAGCCGGGTTAAGGGGGAAAATCGCCAATCATCGTAATGTCTATAAGTCAAAATGCATAATTATTGACACGTGATATAGAATAATATATCATTTTTAATCTGAAATTAGTATTTCTTCCCTACAACAAAAATAACAGATGTACCTAAGAATTTTACGATGTCGATTTTTCTGAACCTGTATACCACCGAAACAGCTGATTATTTGAAGCTTTTATCAATTTGACATCATTTGTTTAAATAATACTCTTATCAGTTCATTTATATGAACAATATTTACGTTCGATTTGGTCGACCGGAAAGCCTCCCCCTATGGTCTATGCGTCAAGTGAGTTGTTACAGAAAAAAACCACTTGTTTTATTCAGTGTTGCAGCCTCTGTCCACAGGCACTTGTGTGGAGTCAAAAATATGCTCGCTATGTACCTAAAATACCACAAGGCCGGACTCACTCCTACTACCCCTGTCAAAATGTCGATAGGAGACAAATCGCCTACTGATTTGCATAGTGAAATGATTTTTCTTCAAGGAAAATCCGTTTTTTATATCTTCCTACCTTCTACACCCCCATACTGACAGATAATCCTCCGATTTTGTTGATACACCAAATATCGTAGGCTGCAAAAGCGAAAGTATGTTTTTCCGCCTTTCGGTCGTTCTCAGGTTTTATTATTGCCTTACGAAACATACATGAGAAGTTCATATTTTGGCGCCTTGTAATTAGAATTTGGAATTTCTAGTGTTTAGTATTTATATAAGATAAAACCCGAGTACGAACGAAAGGCGGAAAGACGTCACACGACCTACTTTCGCTTTTGCCGCCTATGATATGTAGTGTATCAACAAAATCGGAGGATTATCTGTCGGTATGGGGGTGTAGAAAGTAGGAAGATATAAAAAACGGATTTTCCTTGAAGAAAAATCATTTCACTACGCAAATCAGTAGGCGATTTGTGTTCTATCGACATTTTGACAGGGGAAATAGCGGTTGAAGTGACAGGGGTAGTAGGAGTGAGTCTGGCCTTGTGGTATTTTAGGTACATAGCGAGCATATTTTTGACTCTACACAAGCGCCTGTGCTCTGTCTATAATTATACAGAATACCTCTACCCTTACAGCAAGGTAGTAGGTAGACACTGGACTATTTCATGAAACAAGTGGCTGTGAACCACCCGATAATATGGCAATTTGAATCGGAAACGGTTTCTGTCGGAAGATGTTGGAATATCGGAGATTACCAAAGTCTCACTTTAGTTTACCAGACATTTGGTCTGGTAAAGACTCCCTTTTCACCAGACCAAACAGAATTTCACAAGACCGAAAAAAATATCAAGCTTTTCCTGCAGTGGTTGCTTTCAACTCGAGGGCTACCAATTTTCCATTTCTCGTTTTAGTAGTGCAAATTAACTGTTTTTCTGAACATTGTTAAAACTAGATACGATAACGTAACCCTCATTCCGCTTGTGCTCCATTTAGGGTTACGATTCGATCCCATTCAACGTATGGGAGCAGCGCCCGGAGTGATTCACACCGGGCGGTTTTTTCTCCTAATTCCGTTTGTAAGTGGTTGGAAAAATTAACTGGGGTGAAAGATAAATATATTTAGGTAAACCTTGAGGTGTTAAGTAAACGCTGCATCAATCCATGGTAGACTTATATCCATCTGAAAATTTGAATGCATGAAATCTCCTTTCTGTCCGACATTTTGTTTACAAGTTGCTATTTCATGTGCACATGCCTCGTTTTGGAGATATCCTTATTTAGATGTCGGTTGTAAACATCGTAGTAAAAGTTTTCCATATTTGGCATTCAGATCCACATATATGAATATGCTCCGCCCGCTACAAGTAAAGCAAGAGTCTATGTAAGGTGTTATGGCGGACAAGATACAATTTTTGAATACGAAAATCAAATCGATCGTGAAGGTAGAAACAAGTATTGTAACTCTTATTTCGTATCACCATTACTTAAAAATTGTAGGGAATAATAAGTTATGACCAGATATGCAAAAAGAAAGTTGAAATATTCACGGAACGAAAATTTTAATTTGCTCCCATACGTTGAATGGCAGACCTGGCGAAATTCCTGAGACTCTTGTCTGACATTTGGTCAGACAAGCTGAAATCTTGTGTCTGACCGAACTCAAGTTTGTCGGACTGGATAATTTTTCTGCAAAAATCAATACTTGATCAAAACTGATCGAATAAAGGCTATTTTTAACCAATGTGGCCCTGGTGGCTCAATGAGTTAGGTAGTTGGATTACCTAACAACTCGTACAAGCCTATCATCAGTGCAGCGTGGGTTCTCGTCCAGCTTTATAAATTACAAAAAAGGTTGCACTCGACTCGCAGCCGCAAGTGATAAAGTTTACCAGTTGCTTGCCCATGGTCCTCTCTGGGTACTCCGGCTTCTTCCACCACTAAAATTGGTCGCCATGCTATAGCTGAAAGTGGCGTTAAGCAACAAAAATCAAAATCTAACCAATGACTTTTATTTATTTTATTACTTTCAAACATTTTAAGGACAAATTCCTCTAGATCTTTTGAACAAGTACTGTTTGGTGTTCCTATTCCCAGAAATCTTTCAATTATCTCTACTCTGAAAAACGAATGTAAATGGCTTCCTGCCCATCACCAGAGCCCAGAGGTACATTTGTATCTGTCGACCCATCCATAATGAAGGAAAAGAAAGATCTTCCCAACATACTAAATATATAAAAATGTGCTTGCAATTGTTTTATTTTTTTTTGCAAATTTATGTGCAAACGAACATATGTTTATAGTTAAAACACACTAAACAAATTATTCTTTCATTTCAATATTCCGTTTTTGTTATGGTCCGTTTTGGTTATGGGATGGAACCTCCGGTAGCGTCGATCTTTTTGCCATGATGGGTTAAGCTTAAGGTCTTTTCTTTTAGGCTTCGTAGTTACTTTGAGGATTTCTTATTACCTCTGCCGATATTTTACATTTTAGAGCTTTTCCCGACACACATTTTCAATCATTCAAAGCATGTTTCTTTTTTTCAAACCGGAAATTATTTTTAATGAGTCACTTCCGCTCATGTGTAAAAAAGTAAACTCCGAAATCGATGTCGGACATCTGGTCCGGAAAAAATATGATTTTAGTCGGACCAGCAACAAAAAATGTCGGACCTGTCCGACGAATTTCGGCACCTCTGGAATGGAATCGAATCCTAATCCTAAATGGAGCACAAGCGGAATGAGGGTTACGTTATCGTATCTATGTTAAAACAAACTGCTTTGAAGCAAGTAAACATTTTGTAGAATTTTTTTTTTTTTATAAATAAAGCAAAGTATTTTATTTAAATTCACAGAGAAATAAAAAAAAATGGATCTTTTCAACCATTTGTCTTAATCAGGAAAAAAAGCTTGTTTTGTCCATTTCAAAGGTTTCAATATTTCCCAAAAGCCTAAATCAAACCCTCTATTGTATAATAATTTAATTTGATTTGAATATTTCAATTTGATTGACTAATCCGTCTGGAGAAAATTTTGGTTATACTCGATAACCTGGGTTGGTATTGTGACGTCACCAGCGTGTTCATCCGCCAACGACAAATTCAAATAATCACATGAAATGATCTTAATTAAAATCGAGGAATCATTAAATTTGTTTGTGAAAATTATATTATAAGGAATATTTGAAATTGTTGAACAGGTTATACTTGCATAACCTGGTTTGGGTCAGTTTACGCTATTCATAAAACGCTTCGCGGTTTATTAAGCATAAACTGACCCAAGCCAGGTTATATCGTATAACCTGTTCAACAATTTCCAATATTCCTTAAATAATTTAATTTGATTGGAATATTTCAATCTGATTGGCTAATCCACCTGGATAAAATTTTGGTCATACTCGATAACCTGGGTTGGTATTGTGACGTCACCTACGTGTTCATCCGCCAACGACATATTCAAGAAGTCACATGAAATAATCTTAATTAATATCGAGGAATCATTAAATTTTGTTGTAAAAATTAAATTATAAGGAATATTTGAAATTGTTGAACAGGTTATACTTGCATAGCCTGGTTTGGGTCATACGCTTTTCATAAACAGCTTTGCGGTTTTATTAATTGTACACTGACCCAAACCAGGTTATATCGTATAACCTGTTCAACAATTTCAAATATATTAATTGCACAAAAGACAAGGTTAAATTTGGTGCCAAATTGATATCCGATAATTTTTACGTGTCCGATCACTTTAGTTTTAATCAAAATAAATTATGGACAAATTGGAGATCAAACAGGTCTCTTTTATACAACAAACCCAGTAATTTATACCGGATATACACGTACAGTCGGTACGGTGGAAACCAATGTTTTTCCCTACTAAATTGATATTTATTGGATTTGTCCGTCGGACCGACATGTTTGGGAATTTCTGGGATATACCATGGCATGAAAGGGAGACGTCATTTCAAGTGTTTCCTTTTGGCTTTTTACCTACATTTTAATATGGATACATTACTGTTTGGTTGTCATGATTGCAGCTGTATAAAAAATAGTAATAGTATAATTGTACAAAAATGTACATTTGTAGCTCGGAATGTTTTTTTGGTGATGGCAGAGACAGTCTGAGCCAAAAACTTTTTCAACAACTAGCCCAGGGGGCAAGTCAGGTCCCACAATTTACTAGCCCTCCCTGATTTTAACTAGATATAAATTGTGTTTAATTTTTATTGAATAATTCCTTTTTTATTCTTCATAGTCCTTCAGAAAGTGTTTCATTTTATTAAAAAAAAGTTCATGTTCCGAAATCAAGTTGTACAGACAGCAACGTACATGGAAACGAAAAAAGTGTTCCGTCGACTCGAGGAGTAGTAAATGTGATAAAAATTTAGAAATAGTCATTTATTAGCTAAGAACATCAATCAAAAACGTTATCTTATAAAAATCAGGGTCTTGTATACCACCCCGTTGTACGAGGAGTCCGGAGCTCTTCCTGGTTGGCAGGTGGGTCGTTATTGGAATATTGTTATCGGTAATTAGTCGTATTATCAAAACAGAATCTCTCTGGATTTTTCTCTTGTTTACCACGATACAAAGCATATTCCGAACTTGATTCAGGTGAACTCCACGAGGTTAACAACGTGACAAATGCATTGGTAAGGGTAAACAAACAGCGGCGAGACATTCACTCATACATGTAATCATACCAAGAAGTTATCTGAATACTCAGAGCTTTTTTTGTAGATAAAGGTCATCGATTTTCACTAGCCCGTTCAGGCTAGCATTATATAACTAGCCCTCTCGTTATTTTAATAGCCACAGGCTAGTGGCTAACGTCGCAGACTGCAGAGATACGGATTTCATCCGTTTGTAATCTTGCGAACTTCCCGACTCCAATGATGGGTTATGTTTATAATGTTTAACTCTACTTTGAACAATATTTCAGTTGGGTCGTTGTGTTCAGTTTTATTGGTGGAGGAAACCGGAATACCTGAAGAAAACCACTGACATAGTGACAAACTTTATCACACTTCCTCATGAATAGGGTTCGAACTCGCAACTTTATTGGTGATAGGCAATGATTGCATAGGTAGTTATAAATCCAACTATAAGATCAAGACCACAATGGACTCCTAATGAGGCTGGTCCTTTTCTTGTAATAGAATAAAATCATTCGTCAAATTTGTAGATTATGCAGGGTCCGAAATTAACGGACGCTAAGAAGCATTTTGCGTGTACTTTTCTGATTTTGCCTCTAAAAAATATGTAGAGGAAGCAAAATATTGCATGTATGTTATTTTCAGTAGATTGAATGAAGCAGAAAGATCGAGAATTGACAAAAACATGTTCCCTTTCATTTACATTTTTTGTAAATGAAGCAGAAACATCGAGAATTGACAAAAAACATGTTCCCTTTCATTTATTAACAAATGATACTGATACTGTATCTCAATCGTGACCGAAACCCAGTTCAAACATCGGAGCCTCTCGGGAGTTTTTATTAGCAATTGCAGCGGTGCTCCGTAATTGGAGGAAAATAGTTTAACACGCACAAGAACCTTGACGAATACGACAACATCCGGTAAATGGGTGTCACGACCCAAAATGATTTTGAACTATTTTAAAAGTAAAAATAGGCCTACTGACAACATATGTGTATCTCAATCTGTTCTATCAACATCTTTCTTCTGTAAATTTACTTAAGCAAACTTTGATTAGAGTTTATCATTATTATATTTTTGAAATGCTCAGAAAAAAAAATGCTTCAAAAGATTTACAAAATTCACACAATTTGCTTGTAACAATTTTGGTAACAAGCAATAATTTGCTTGTGGACATAAAAGTTAATTTCTGTGCCTGATTATGTAAATTAATATCATTGGTTTTTTTAGTTGTTTTTTTTTTAGCTCACCTGACCCAAAGGGTCATGTGAGCTTTTGTCATCACTTTGCGTCCGTCGTCGTCCGCGTCTGTAAACTTTTTATACTTTCTTCTTCTTCTTTGAAACCACTGAACTGATTTGGACCAAATTTGGCAGATATGTTCATTGGGAGGTCCTCTACTAAATTTGTTATTTTGGTGCAGATCGGAAATCCAACATGGCCGCCAGAGCCAATAATGTGTTCTGATTGGTTGAAACTTTGAAAATCTTCTTGTCAGAAACTACTTAGCCGATGGAATTGTAACATTACAGAAATGATGACTGGATGGTCCTCTACTAAATTTGTTATTTTTGTGCCGATCGCATATCTAAGATGGCCGCCATGACTCGACTTAGTTTAACATTGGACCCTATGGGAATTTCACATTTTCATCTTTTTTTCTGAAACCACGCAACAGATTTGAACCAATCTTG
>MJUT01024369.1:90766-101828 GCA_002080005.1 Gigantidas platifrons
ATGGCTGCCAGGGCCCATAATGTGTTCTGATTGGTCGAAATTTTAAAAATCTTCTTGTTAGAAACCACTAAGCCAATTGAATTGTGACTTTACAGGAATGATCATTGGGTGATCCTGTACTAAACTTGTGAATCGTTTGCTGATCGGAAATTCAAGATGGCCACCATGACTTAGTTTTAACATAGGACCTATGGAAAAAAAATTTAAAAGTCTTCTCCTCTGAAACCAACAAGTCAATTTAAAGCAAACATGGCATGAATGGTCCTTAGGTGGTCAACTTTCAAAATTATGTCCTGTGACTACTACCTCCATCCAAGATGGCTGCCATGAGCAGACATACATTTGTAGTTTTAACATAGAACCCTATGGGATTTGAATAGTAACTTAGATGTATTCGGCATGCAGACATTCTTAAGAGGACTTAGTTATGTCAGGTGAGCGATACAGGCTCATGTGAGCCTCTAGTTTTTAATCTCAACTTTCAACAATATTTCAGTTATATTGTGGCAGTAGTTTGGTGGATGAAACCGGAGAAAACCACAGACCTGCCTCAAGTCACTGACAAACTTGATCACATTAATGTTCTATCGGGTACACTTCGCCCAAGTGGAATTCGAACTCACGTTAGTGGTAATAGGAACTGATTGCATAGTTAGTTATAAATCCAACTACCATAAGATCACGTTCACGACGGTACCTACTAACTTGCTTATAATATAGATGTCTGTTATAAGAATAAGTATTGGTGAATATAACAATATTTCTGTTCTATCAAGTTTTATTGTTTTTCCAAATTCAAACATTGAGCTTAAGTTGATGGTGTTGCATAGTATTTTGTAAATGAAGCGGTAATCAAAACTGATTACAGATATATTTACATTTCAACGATATACAGTCAAACCTGTCTATAGTGGTCACCTGGGGGAGATTGACAAAATGACCGCTATATACAGGTGACCTTTATGTGAAGGGTTTTGATTTTTTTACAAAATATTGCACGTTAGTTGTAAATAAACATTTTTCATTACATCTTATGTTTTTAATAATGTTTTACTGGTTATTTTGTTCCTGTCGTAATTTTACTCTGGTTTACATTTATTGTTGATGAAATTATCTCAATATGATATGATTTGAATAAAACATACAAATAAATAAATAAAGATATTTAATAAACAAAAGTATACTAAACTGGAAGCATTGTTTTTCAAAATCGTAAATTTCCAGTAACACGAGGTTGAACTGGGAACATTGTTTTCAAAATCGTAAAGAATCGCACATTTTCTTTAAAGAATGTTCATTATCTGGGTATGGCCAACACCCATCTCCTCGTCCACAGTCCGACAACTTTTCCCAACATCACAATGATTTATCGCTTTCACTTTGTTGTCAAATTTCAAAGCTTTCCTATTTACGGATGTTGATGATTTTGACATGATGTACTAGATACAAAATATTTTTGGTGAGTGAATTTCTATTCTTGTCGTAATGAATAAAAATCCCCAATACCGCCCGGGGATAAACTGTCCTTTATGTCATTTACGATTCACAAAACAAAATGTGTTTGTTTATTTAATTAATTAAATTAGTCAATATATTTTGTAACACCTCAGGATTTTTGGTACATTTGAGAAAAATACTGATCTTCCGAAATCACTTCCGGTATTATTTTTAAAATAAAATTGACCGTAATACATAGAGTTTTACACTGAAAATTACTTATAAATGGTGACCGCTATATCGAATTAAAATATATAGTAAAATGCAGAGGGAGAGCACGAAAGTGACCGTTATGAGCAGGTGACCGTTACGGCAGGTTTGACTGTATATATATACCAGATTGGTCCATTAGTTACAGTGTCAATTTTGAAACTGAAACACATACATGTAGGCTAGTGGAACAGACATTCGACGAATCAAAAGAATATAAAAAACCTTTACTGATCAATAAAATAGATTATTTTTAGGAGGAAGAAATGGTACCTGTAGCTTGCAAATCAATTTCAATACATTTAATGATTATTATTATTTTTTCAGATTCAAATATTGCTGATGAATTTCAAATAATTTTGAATATTTTGTTGGAGAGAATTTTGTATATTTAAGACTACATTATGGCAACTGCCAGATTGGAGCAAAATATGAATCATGGTGGACCATCTCCTGCAGATGGTAAAGGAAATCCCGGAACTGGGTATGATATGTTTTGATATAAATTTGTTAGACTGTATTTTGAACCATGAATTCAGATAACAATAAAAAAGAGAAAAAGAAAATATAATGTCACAATATTATGACTATAGGTGATATAAGCAAATATTACACCTTAAAATAAAATGTACTTTTGTTATATGCATTCGTGTAGGTAATTCTCAAACTAATAAATGACTTGTTCAGGGAATTCAATAAATGTTTAAACAGCGATTGTCAACAATTCCACCAATATCAACCAAATGAACAACTACCGCTCACCTCAAATCAGTGAACACAAAAAAGATCACAACATTCCATTGCCTAGAAATCCTGTCCTGACTTAGAACAAGCACAAAAATATGGCAATGTTATATAAGACAAAATTGATGGCCACATATGTGCAAAATTGTAAATATAACATGTCCAGACTGTACGAAATACAAAAGATGATTAAAATAAATTATGAAAAGAAAGTTTAATTAGTGATCAGTTATGTCGGGTACTAATACATGTGTGTATTATTACTGTATACCAACAAAATGAACATCTACTCAACTCCAAAAGACTCAAATGTAACTGTTTTTGCTGAAAGTATACAATTAGAATGCTAAGCACTGGAGCTTTGTCAACTGTGTTTTTATGGGTTTGCAGGCACAATTTTTTTACTGTAATATCTATTTGCTTATTTTTCAGTGACCAAGGTTGGAAATCCAAGTTAAATCTGCCACCAAAAGACAACAGAATCAGGACGACTGTATGTATAATATTTGGGATGAATTAACTTTCAATTACAATGGGGGACCGTCGTGATCTTTATCGTATGGTATTTGGATTTGAACTACCTGTGCAATCAGTGCCAATCACTACTAATGTTTTGAGTTCAAACTCCACTCCGGCAAGGTGTACTCGATACAATATTATGTGATAAAGATTGTCGGTGACTTATGATAGATTGGCAGGTTTTTCCGGGTACTCCATTTTCCTCTACCAATAAAATTGACTGCCACGGCATAACCGAAATATTGTTGAAAGAGGCGTTAAAACACCATAAACCAAACCAAACCATCAATTACAATTTATATGATAGCTGTTCTATTTATAATATGACCTCCCATTCTGTCAATTAATGTTCATATATACATGCAGCAATAGCTTAGTTATATGTTATATGCCTGAAGTCAATTTCACTTTATTTTCTGCTTTTCTTTGTGGCTAATAATTCATAAGCATCACACCGGTGCCACTTTTAATATGCATATAATATGTCTTGTCATGAATAAAGCTAAACTTCCTCTATATTGATGTTAACAACAGTCGTCAAGCAATCATTTTTACTATCAAAATTAAATAACGAGAACATAATAATGTCAAATGATTTATGTAAGATATGGGTAACATTATCAGAATTGGAGCTGTAAAAATTCAGATGTAGTCATTCCCTAATCACCTGTCCCAAAACAGGATAGAAAAATTTCTTATTTCAGAAACTACAAACGTGAACTAATTGCACCAAGGCAAGACTACATACATGTAAATGATTATTAAATAATAATTTAATTTGATGTGAATACTGCAATCCAATTGGCTGATCCGCCTGGAGCAACATTGGTTATGCTGTATAACATGGGTTGGTATTGTGACGTCACCAACGTGTTCATCCGCTAACGACAAATTCAAATAGTCACACGAAATAATCGCAATTAAAATCGAGGAATCATTAAATTTTGTTGTAAAATTAAATTATAAGGAATATTTGAAATTGTTGAACAGGTTATACTTGCATAACCTGGTTTGGGTCAGTTTACGCTTTTCATAAACCGCTTCGCGGTTTATTAAGCGTAAACTGACCCAAACCAGGTTATATCATATAACCTGTTCAACAATTTCAAATATTCCTTAAATAAACTGATGTATTTGTAATGCATCCAAGTGACTGATTCAGGAAGAAGTAAACAGTTTATTGTTTTTCTACAGTAATATTTATTCTATTTTGAAGTTTTATGATCAAATATCTAGTCAACATCTGTCATTTGTAGGATGTTACCAACACAAAAGGAAATGAATTTGAAGATTTTTGCCTGAAAAGGGAATTGTTGATGGGAATCTTTGAGAAAGGATGGGAATCGCCATCACCCATTCAAGAAGCTAGTATTCCAATAGCATTGACAGGACGTGACATTCTAGCTAGAGCAAAAAATGGTACTGGCAAGACTGGGGCTTATACCATTCCTATATTAGAAAAGTGTGACCCTTCAAAAGATGAAGTTCAAGGTAAGTTATACTTTTGTTCTGCATTAGTTTTCATAGACAACAAATGTATTCTTAACCTCTCATGACCAATTTATGAAGTAGAAATTCAGAACCAGTTGTTTGAAAACTCGGCATATAGGTAATTTTAGCTTAATTGGCCAATGGCCTAAGTAATCTTTCAGTATCACATGGCATTTGTTATCAGGGGTTAAAAAAAATTCCAAAAGTGCACTGGATAATAAATTCTGGATAATAAAGTATTTCCCCCACATATTTACTTCATAATTCTCATTAGCATGATTGCCGGTAATCTCATTGAGATTAGACTTCCAAAGATACAGAGCAGAAAATGTCTTCGAAAGTCTAATCTCTGGAGATACAGCAGAAAATGTCTTCAGAAGTTTAATTCCAACAAGATTAGATCGCCGGAGTTATCAACTTGTCAGCCTACCACTTGCCTCAACCCAAGGAGTTTTTTCCTTCCACGATGTTTGAAATATTCTCTTCCGTTTTAGCCTATCGTATCTTTGACCTTTTGTTGGTTGTGGTGATTTTTCATTATGTAATTTATTGTTGTCAGTATCATGAGCCGCTCTGTTAACATTAAAAAACAAACTGGTCACTGACTGGCCATTTTTAGCTCACCTGATGTGAGCTTTTGTCATCACTTGTCGTCCGTCCGTCGTACGTCGTAAACTTTCACATTTAAATCTTCTCCTCTGAAACCGCTACACCAAATTTAACCAAACCTGGCAGGGATGGTCCCTGGGTGGGTTCCTTTCAAAAATATGTCCGACAGCCCCGCCCTCCATTCAAGATGGCTGCTGTTACTAAAAATAGAAATTTCTTCAATTGTCCATTGCTGCTTTAGTATAAGTCAAAATGAGCTCAAATTTTAACTGCAGCTACATGGCAAGGAGTAGTTTAACATATATTCTGTGTTTTTCTGTGAAATTTTTCTTTCAGCCGATTTATACCGATTATGCAAATTAGGCATATTTTGATAAAAGATCACATTTAAATCTTCTTTGAAACCGCTGAACCAAATTAAACCAAATTTGGCTGGGATAGTCCTTGGGTAGTCCCATTTCAAAATTGTGTCCGACAGCCCTGCCCTCCATTCAAAATGGCTGCTGTTACTAAAAATAGAAATTTCTTTAGTTGTCCATTGCTGCTTTATTTATAAATCAAATTTTAACTGCAGCTACATGGCAAGGAGTAGTTTAACATATATTCTGGGTTTTTCTGTGAGATTTTTTCGGCCAGTTTATTCCATTTAGGAATATTATGAGATAAAAATCACATCAAAATCTTTTGCTCAGAAATTTGAGTTAAAATGATCTTTGGGTGGCCCACTTTCAAAATTATGTGTAACACCCCCATTTTCTATCATCTTCAGATGTCAAATTGAAAACCAGGTGAGCGATTACAGGCTCCTGGGAGCCTCTAGTTATGTTTGAACTGCTTCACTAATACGCTTGAGTATTATCGAAAGATTTACCGCTTCCGTAAAGCACAAAACTGATCTTAAGCTATTCTGTTACAACCATCCTGGGTGTGTGTGCTCCGTTAATTACCGAAGGTTTATACAGGGGTGAATTAAAAAAAAATGACAGGCAAATTGAAAATTGTTGAGAATTTTCAACTTGCCTGAACAGTTTTTTTTTAAATATAACATTATGCATTATATACCTTCTAGTTGAAAGATCCGAAGTTTCAATACAATAGACAAAGACATAAAAAAGTTTCATATTTTTTAATAACCAGAATTTTGTTTGAAAAATTAAAACATCAATACATCAAAAACACCCTTTTGAAATGTCTAATCAAAAGAAATAACAACTTTTTTTCATCAAAATTGTGACAGGCACACAATTGATAAAAACTAGACCTTCCATGAGTTTCTTCTCTTATATATGCAAAAAAATTGTATTTTTAGAATACACTTTTAATAATTACTTTCACTTCTGGCTTTAAAAGTTTTTATATGGAAAAAATGTGATGAAATAAATGTCAAAAAATTACATTTTTTGGTAATCTAGACAATTCTGAACATGTGTGCAAAAAAGATTTTCGATATTGTGATTTGTAATTGCAAAATATTAGATTTCAAAATGGTCCTAATTTACCTTATTTTGTTGCACTCCTGAATATTTGACATGTTTATGAATGAATTTCATTTTTAAATCATAAAACAAGACAACTCTTGGAAATTTTGCAATCAAATCATTGTTTTCAAATTGTTTTACAATTTTAGACATGTTTCTCATATATTATAGACTTAGGGGTACTATTATCTGGCAATAAATCTAAAGTTTTCACAAATATATAATGTTGAAAACTTTTCTGTAAATTGACTTTGAAATGTGTAGAAATGGTTGTAATTATATTGTTAAACATACTGAAAATTACTACAAATAGTAACAAGCAATCACTGCAATTTTTTTTTTTTAAAGTGCTTAAACAGTCATTGCTCATTTTCAAACAATTTTGTTGCACTCCTGACTAAATCCTGATATTAATGGAAACAATAAATTTAAGAACATAAAACACAAAAAATCATATTATTTGAGCAAAACTAAACTGTAATGAAATTTTGCTGAAATTGTAGTTACATAAATCATGGTTAAAAGGTATAACCTTTATATAACTTGCCTGTAATCTTGAATTATTCAATAAAATTATGCAATAAAACTGATAAAATATATGTTTAATAAGCTAATAGTGTGTTATAAGACATTGTTCTTAAAGGGAGACATTCTGATAGCACATGGGCTAGACTAGAAACATGTTTACTTATTTATTTCTGCTAGTATTTATACATATATAACCATTGATGATTTAACATTTTTGTTGCACTCCTGACCATGAACATAACAGACTTTAAAGAAGAATTTTGATTCATGAAACACTAAAGAATTTGTTCTTGTGGTCATAGTAGATTTGTTTTGGTATTGTCTTCAATTTACAACAACTTTTCATTGTTTTGTTTCTAAATTTTGAACCCTTAATTTGGCAAAAATAGTAATATTTATTTTTTCATTCTCTGTGTTAGAAGTTTATTGAAAATCTATACAGGGCTTTCAATAGAAGCCGGTAGCCGGCGATTTTCGCCGTTTATTTAGAGAAGACTGCCGGCTATTTTGTTGGGGAAAAAATGAAATTTTATTTTAATCATGTCAATTGTTGTCGTGTTTCGATAATAAATCTATATTTACGGCGCTTTATTTATATATTTCTTTTGCTTCCTGGAATAACAGTTACTGTTTAATACACGTTTTTTCATTGGTCGAGAGATTAGTTATATCAGTGTTGTGGACAATACTGGTATAAATTGATCCATAATTTGCATCAAATTTTGTTCAAATCAACCACAGATTAACAGCAATATCATGGTACTTTATACAGCAACTCATGAAATATTTTAAGTAAAAATGTCGGCGTATTTCTCCACCTACTTTTTGGAAATAGCCTGCTACTTCAAAACTTATTGAAAGCCCTGCTATACTGCTGAAAAATGCATTTTTTCTCTAGATAGTAATAAAAAACATTTATACATACTCTCAGACATATCATATGACGTTTTCTATATCTAATGTTAGTCTGTTTTGCAGGTTTTGAATATGTGTCAGGAGTGCAACACATTCAGAGCTGATTATATTTTTCAATAAAAGTATGTTGATTATCTATCCAAGAACTTTAATTTCTTTTATAAATGGAAATTAATGGATAAATTTATATATATATATATATACTATCATTAAAAAAGTAATAAGAAAAGTTATAATATCATATCTGGCTTATCAAAATAAAAAAAGAGAGTCTCCAATAACAACACTGACATCAATTTAGTTCTTAATTACTGAAATAGATTCTAGCTGTTCATATTATACTAATTTGTATGTATTGAAGTCATTTTATGTTTGAACTTAAATCTTGAAAATAAGGTGTTGCACTCCTGACAATAGATAATATGGATCTGAAAGACAGACAGATCTGTGTTTGGTCCATTTATGGAACAAAAATGTTCTTTGGGTCTTTGTTATCTGAACAGGAAAGCAAAAGTTAATATATTGACAAAATTCTTTATTAGATGAAGAGCAAAACATCAAATGTTTCGCTCCTGACATAAATGAGTATGCACAATTACTTGACTCTCATGAACTCATTTTGTCATATATAAGACATTAAAAGCTTGTATATAGTATATTAAACATTGTTGTACACTTTGGAAATTCTCTCTTTGACTCAATTCTTATACAGTTCTTTAAAGTAAATGTTTTTTGGCAACTTGTCTATTTTTCTGTTGCACTCCTGACATGGTATAACATTTTCTTCAGCTTCAACTATGACCATTTAGTTACAACAAAGTTGCTTTATTCTAAATTCAAATTTTAAGATATTGATCTTTATCAGAAAAGTCTTTTATTTTAAACATAACCCATTACTATTTATTTAATAGATCTTCAAAAAAAGGGAAATTTAAAAAATGTCACAAAAAAGTGTTGCACTCCTGACATTTTTGGGGTCATTTTTAGGCATAAATTTTTTGCTGATTTAGATATTGAGATATGTGGCAGGAATTTAGCAAATATGGTAACACACATGTTCAGCAGTAGAATTTTTTTTACAGAGCTTATATTTTTGCCCCAGGATTTAAAGTATGTGCCCGGTCATTTTTTTTGAATTCACCCACAGAGCAAAACACACTTCGTATTTAGCATTAAAACATCTTGAATTAATCCAATGTGAACAATATTAAAGAGGTAATCAATGTTGGATTAAAAATGTGCAGTAGCATCTGTCACTCGGACTTTTAACCACACATTTAATTCAAGTCCAACTGGTCCGTCGGTCTTTACAGATTAGAAAATGTTAGGTCCGAACCCACAAATCGCCGATCCCGGACCTCGGACCGGTGGATTTAACCCCTGGTTATTTATACGTCATTGTTTTGAAAAAAATTATCTTCTTCAAAACTGCTCAATATCATGGAATCAAATTCAGATTTGTACAAATTAAGTTGATCCTTCATGGGGTAGGGGCCTAAAAGGAAGAAATTGACATGATCTTTAAACATTTTCTTTTCAAAACCAGTTCTAGAAATAATGTTCATATATTTGCTCTTGAGGTTCAGTGAGTGAGTGATTGTTGTTTAACGTCAATTCAGCAATGTTTCAGCTATATCATGGAGAGAACAAGTTAATTTTAAATGAGATGATGATGAAGTCTGCTTTGTACTAGACCAACACGCTGAGGTGGATTTTTATAGTGCTAGCTCACTGAAACAACAGTCCGCGGGTAGACATGTCGCTCCACTCAGACACATTATTCTGATTCCGAGCTAACCAGTCTTTGCTCTTTCTCCTTAATGCTGCATGCTTAGCAGAGAAACAACAAATACCAATTTTAAAGTCTTTGGTTTGACCTGACCGGGGCACGAACCCACGATCTACTGCACTCAAGGCGAGCACACTAACTATTACACCACCGATGTGGTCCTGTTGAGTTCATCATGATATATAGATTAAGATTTGTACAAAGGAAGGTCCCAAGGTCTAAGGGGTCTTAGATGTTTATGTAGGAAATGAATAAACAAATTGTTGTACTTTTCAGCAATGGTTATTGTACCTACTAGAGAACTTGCCCTCCAAACTAGTCAGATTTGTATAGAACTGAGTAAACATTTAGGCATCAAAGTAATGGTGACTACAGGTGGAACCAATTTAAAAGACGATATTATGAGATTATATGAACCAGGTTAGTTTTTGAACAGTGTATATTTCTGATTATTAAACATCTACAAATTTTAACAACAGAGACTTTGATTATAGTCTCGGTAAATCTGTGTAATATGATTGTCTGCCCTTTTAACAAAAGCTTGTACGTACTACTCCTCCATTTTAAATGGGAATTCTTCAACACATTTTATGCTTGCTTATTGCCATGTTAAGATTTCCATATCGTTAGTCACTGGCGGTAAACTGATTGTGGTAACTGCAGTTACGACGATCACGACATGGCAGAGGTAGAAATAGGTAAGATCGTTTTCTGCTCATTTGTCCATTCTAACATGTTGTCAAGAATTACTCAACCGCAAGGTCCATCTATGCGATTTTGTTGTATGTGTATGTTCTTGATACCATATATGGTCTCATTACTAAGTAAATTGACGTCGGAAATTTAAGGAAGATAATCGTAACTCCATAAATTATAATATATAAAAATAGATTATCTTCCTTAAATTTCCGACAGCTATTTTCTTGGTAACGAGACCATATATGGTATCAAGAACACACATACAACAAAATCGTACAGATCAACCTTGCGGCTGAGTAATTCTTGACAACAACACGTTAGAATGGAGAAATTAGCAGAAAACGATCTTACCTATTTCTACCTCTGCCATGTTGTCATCGTCGTAACTGCAGTTACCACGATCAGTTTACTGCCAGTGGTTAGTACAGCATTTTGATCAGACCATATTATTTTTAAGGAGTTATTGCCCTTTATTATTTGTATACATAAGGCCATACAAAGTTAATTTCTTGGTTCTCAGGCCCGCCAGCATGTGGAAATTCGTCGCCGCATTGTCGATTTTTTTGCAAAAATAGTAAAAAAA
>MJUT01024369.1:102246-129589 GCA_002080005.1 Gigantidas platifrons
GAAAAGATTTATACATTGCCATATTTTTCACAAAAAAAAAAGAAGAAAAAATGCCTCCCTCATCACTTTTTACAGCAGTAAAAGGATAAAAAAAAATGCCGCCCTCCCTCATCAATTTTGACAAAAAAGGGCCTGAGAACCAAGTAATTAACTTTGCATGGCCTAACTCCTACATTTTAAATGGGGATTCCTCAAACTTTGCATGGTTGCCTATTGCCATATGATATGCATATCCTGATACCAGGTTGTTAAGACTATTTTTGAAGGAGTTATTGCCTTTTTTGAATGATTGTGAAGAGGATGGAGTGAGACATTTGTTGTTGTTTCCAAAAAACATTGTTTATCTTTAAGGTTTAACCAATGACATGGCATCTTATTACATCTTTATTAATAGTAACTGCACCCTCGTGATGTAAACATAAAAATGTTTTTGTGGAATTTTTTTTTATTACTGTCCCTATTGACCACTGCATTGTATTTTCTTTTGTGTACCCTTGTAATGCCATTTTCTTGTATAAAATCATGAATATTCATTTCTGATTAATTTACAATTAGATAGATATGTCAGGAAATTGATACTAACTACATGTATGTTTTGCATTCTATTTTAGTTCATGCCATTATAGCAACACCTGGTAGAATTTTAGATCTGCTGAACAAAAATCTGGTTAAGATAGGAAAGTGTGGAATCATGGTGTTAGATGAGGTAAATATTAAGTCAACAGATGCTCAAAAAGTTCATTGCAATAAGAATCTGCCTCATTATTATCCCCCCGCGATAGCGGTGAGGGGATATAGTAATAGCGGCTGTCTGTCCATCTGTCACACTTTCTTGTTTACGCGATAACTTGAGTAAACATGGATAGATTTGAATATTTTTTTGCATGTGGCTTGTAATTATCATTATCTTTGATGGGATCTAACATGGAAATATTTGAAGCAAGGGTTTTGGGGGGGAATCTTAGTTTTTGGTTGAAAAATCAACAATTTTGAGAATTGTGTCTTGTTTACGTGATAACTTTAGTAAACATGGATAAATTTGAATAATTTTTTGCGTGTGGCTTGTAAATATCATTATCTTGGATGGGTTCTTACATGGAAATATTTGAAGCAAGGGTTTTGGGGGGAAATCTTAATTTTTGGTTGAAAAATCAATAATTTTGAGAATTGAATTTTGTTTACGCGACAACTTGAGTAAATATGGATAGATTTAAATAATTTTTTGCATGTGGCTTGTAATTATCATTATCTTGGATGGGTTCTAACATGGAAATATTTGAAGCAAGGGTTTTGGGGGAAAATCTTAGTTTTTGGTTGAAAAATCACCAATTTTGATAATTGTGTCATGTTTATGCGATAACATTTGGTAAACATGGATAGATTTTAATAATATTTTGCAAGTGGCTTGTAATTATCATTATCTTGGATGGGTTCTAACATGGAAATATTTGAAGCAAGGGTTTTGGGGGAAAATGTTAGTTTTTGGTTGAAAAATCACCAATTTTGAGAATTGTGTCTTGTTTACGTGATAACTTTAGTAAACATGGATAGATTTGAATAATCTTTGCATGTGGCTTGTAAGTATGCTATATATTAAGACTGCAAGGCTGCTTTCTATAAATATATAAAACTAAATAGTATGCAAGTGCGGGGGGATACGTCGCACATTCATGCGCTATGCGGTTCTTTTATTTCTTTCATATACAGAGGTTTTAGCAAAATGTTAATTTCAATGACAAGAAAATATGGGGGAAATTTTTCTACAACTTTTCTTTCTGTAATATTTTTACTCTGCAGGAGATACAAAAACCTGACCAGGCACAAAATTCATAAACATGATGAAATTGCAGATACTGCCGCGAATGCTGTTTTCGTTTTTGACAAAAGAATAACAATGTAACAAGTGTTTAGGGCTATTCCATTTAAATTTCCCATCAGGGGGCGGAACGCCATTGATTTATTTTTCTATTGGTGGTAGGAAAAATATGAATGTAAAATTATTGGTTGGGGGGGGGTAACCAAAACTCGATTTCTGTTGGTAGGGGGTGTAATCAAAGAGCATTTTTTTTACCTAGACATGTTCTGAATCATAATTTTGCCGTGCGTTACCAATTTTTTCAGTACAGAACACGGTAGATTTTTACGTATATCGATCGATTTTTTTATTAGATTTCACGGTAATTATACAAATTTGAACTTTGAAATTCATATCATTCACAATGCCTTCCCAGGAAAGACGTTTGAAAGAAAGTGGCAAAGGAAAACAAAAGTTTGACATCGTATTTTTCAACTTCTCAAGTTGATATAAAAAAATGAGTTATTTCCCTTTGTTATACATTTGTACTTGAAACAAACCAAAATTAACAAAATCTAAATATGCCATTTGCAATATTTTATTATCAAACACAATAAAACTACTTAAGTTTAATCTGAAATAAAAACCTGTCTACTTAAACTGAAACAAAGACAATATTTAGCAACAACCAGTTCTATACATTACCTGTAGTAATAACACACATGTGTAAATAGACATTCATTACAATATGAATAATTTGAAAAACATTACAATACTGGTATATATTGATCTGTAATTTGCATAAGATCAATTATATCATATTTAGTTCTACTTTGGATTGATGTTTCCTTTTTCGTAGACAACAATCTTCATATACTGTAGAAACCAAAATGAAGTAAATTAACCACAGATTAACCCATTAAATAGAAAATAGAAAATTAATTGATTCTGACACTCCTAGAAAAAGACATATTAGTGGTCACAAAGTGGGCTTTGATAACAATTGGAGCTATAGAAGCTCTGAGCATTAAAGTGCCCTTTTTCAGCCAATGTTTACGCATAAAAGTGCCCTTTCAGAAGTAGCACCCTGCCCTTTTGAAATCCTAGCTAGAACACTGTATGTGAATCATGTGTGTGGGTTGTTGAAGGTGCAAATGGCCTTCAACAATATACACAGATGTTTTTAGGTACAGTGATTTTATAACAGAGAGACCAAATATGCACCTAAATGGTAGAATAATAATATAAAATGAATTGAAAAAACGGTGCATGGTTTGACTGTTTGACGCACGTGGTTTTACGTTTGTTTCCTAATTTATACCACAGGGGCTTGTTACAATTTTTCCGGGTATACTATCCACGTAAACCACCATTTCTGGGTTAACGTGGGTAGTATACCCTGATAAAGTGTAACAAGCCCATGTGATTGTTCTAGACAAAATACAAGTACTAAAAACCGGGAAAAAACAAACAGCTTCAATAAAAGGAAAATTTACTCACAAAATGGGGACCTGACATACACAGATCTGCAATAAAGATCTTACCTACAATCAAGAAAGTTGGGAATATTCCATATGGCTCAAGTAAATTTGAGTATTATATATGCAGACATTTGACTACACTATCCTGAAATACTGAGAATGAATCTGAGGTTTTAGGTAGTCTCGTTAAAGTGGATTACCAGAACACTATTTAAGGCCAATTAAAATTATTTAATAGATTATCATCCCTGCCCACCCCTCAAAAATCGGGTTGTCCCAATTTTTAATTTTTTTTTACATAAATCGTTCCCGAAGTTTTATCGTGAACGTATTCTTACACTATCATTTCAACTTCTGTTTCATTTGTAAACATGGTTTTCGTGATAACGAGATTAGTTACCGGCGTGAACAGGTGAATGAAAGAAAGGGGTGGCTTGCTACCAATTTTAACCCAAATAGTAAGATTTTGTTATTACAAAATATATAAACACTACAGGCCAGCTAGTTAAAAGCAGGGAGTGACTGAGAACTAAAAGGTGCATACATAGAAACTACAGTGTCATATTAAATGTGCTTTAGTATTAATTCTATGAAAATACAATATTCATGGCAACATATGAAGCATTATATCAGAGTTCTTGAAATTTTTTTGGTTGTGTCAGACATTCGGACTGACAACCTTCAAGATTTTGTCAGTCCGAACATTTATAAATAAAATATTATATTAACTTGTTTTTAGCCTTGTGTTTTTTGCATGATTTCACTAGTATTTATGCATTTATTCAGATTCAATTAATAATAACATCATTTGGCCATCTAACAAGGTAGTTAAGTTGCCCATTACCTACGCTCATTTCTTAACCATGGCCTCTTATCTTTCCATGATTCGAGGAAAAGACGTTTGCGTGTTTCCTCGTATTTCTTTTTTTTATCGACGTGTGGCAATGGGTCAACCTTTCTTAATTGCTAAATTTTTGGTGGGGGGTAAAAAAAAAAAAATTCTGTTGGTGGTACCCTTAAAATTCATGGTGGGAAATTTAAATGGAATAGCCCTTATTTAACTGCTGTCCGGAGATCATCAATGACTACAACTATTGAAAAGTTCTGCAGTCTACATTGTCAATGACATGTACTTACACGATACAATTTTATTTAAAATGAGATAGGATTATTGTAACAATTGGTCAGAAAAATATATTTATATTTTTCTAGTCACCAATCGTTAGGTGATGTTGGTTTAATAAATGTCATTAATCCTGAAAATTTTATCGATTCCCGTCAAATAGTCAGGGCTGTATAAAATACACCTTACACTTAGAAATCTAACAATGATTACTGCCAGAACAGACCCTTACAAAGATAAGATTGTTACACATAACACTCACATGTTGCTATGGTCATGCAGTAATAGGATTTAGTTTTGTGGTTCCAACTTTTTTCCATCTTGTTAGAAAGGCAGTGTGGGAAACCATTTTTTTCAAACACTCGCCAAAATGGCGAGTGGACTGAAACAAGTACTCACCAAAATGAAATAGAACTCGCCATGTTTGGCGAGTGACATTTTTTTTTTAAACTCGCCAACAAATACCAAATAAACAATACAGTAATGGTCAACAATTTATTTTGCAGATTTTGACAAGTCATTAACTTGGTCAAAAAATATCAACACTCTCTTAAGAGCTGCGTTGATCTCTTATTCCTCAATTTCGTTGTCTTCGTCTTCATCAAGTACGGAAGCACATACTTTTTAAGTTTTAATACGCGGTATAAAACATGTATGTTAAATCTGGTTCCGACACATATTTAACTTTTTGTATTTGCATTAATTTTAAAAGTCATCACATCTATTTGTAATGAAACAATATTTCATTTAATCGTGAAATTGACCTTGGCAAAATTATGCGGGTCAGGATTGTATACTTAATTTTTCTGTAGACAGAAAGTGTCATGATCTCCAATGTTGGAGGTAAAGATAGATACCGATACATGACGGAATGTTTTTTTTTGTTATCGAGCAATGATTAATAAAATGTTGGATAAATGTCACAGTTAACAGAAAATTTAACTGTTTTGGAGCTATGATATTTTAAAGCTGTAAACCAGTTATCGTGGCGAGCGTTTTCAAGTTCCTACTCTCCTTACAACTGTTACTCACCAGACCGGCGAGTATAAAGTGGATTGTACTCGCCACCCGAAATTTCCACTCGCCTTTGGCGAGTTGGCGAGCGGTCGTTTCCCACACTGAAAGGTCAGGACATTGAAAAACCATAATCTTAATTGACCTACTCTCGACACATTTGTCTTTTTTTTTTACATTGGGAATAAATTGTGTTGGGATATTTTAATGGATTTTTTGTTCTCTTTCATACAGGCAGATAAATTGTTATCACAAGATTTTAAAGGCATGTTAGACAATATTATAGATCATTTACCAAATGATAGACAGATTTTGTTGTATTCTGCAACATTTCCTCTCACAGTGGAACAATTTATGGTAAGTTAAGATAAAGCAACATTCAATTGTTAATGGTTTTACACACTTTTGCTGACAACTCTTGGGTGACCAAGATATCTGGTCTTGGTGTTAATTAATGTTTGAATAAGTGATGGAATATTGTTCACCTATTTAGTAAATAAATTTGGTTTGTGTTGTGTTTTATTGAATGCTGGGCAGGAAGTTGTTTGTTTTGTATTATGCTTGACAGCTCACTGTGACTTGATACTTGTCAAATAGATTCTATAACCAAAAGTATACTGAGTTTTGTATCAATGATATTTCAAATTGATCCAGAAGTTTTAAACATAAATTGATTGATTTATAGACCCTGAAGATTAAACAAAAATGGCATTCCTTTCACATTAGCCTCTTCATTCCTTAACAGATTATATTCATGATGATTTTGTGAGCATTTTTAAGTCCCACTGCTATTACATAACATATTAGACTAGTATTAACACTTGTAACTGATTTTATTTTTTAACAAACATCAGTATAAAACTTATTTTAGTTGTATCCTGGTTTATTGATATTATTTATGTTAAGTGTTTTAGTTTATGTTGTTATTGACTTGAACATGTTTTATTTTCAGAGAAAACATTTACAGAACCCATATGAGATCAACTTAATGGATGAATTGACATTAAAGGGAGTTACACAGTATTATGCATTTGTACAAGAAAAACAGAAGGTCCACTGTCTCAATACATTGTTCTCAAAGGTAAAAATGCAAAAATGTTTTTTATTGGGTTTAATTCTATATTAATTATTCATGATATGAATATTTTAGGACAGTTGTTTTATTCTCTATAAAATCCAAGAAATGGTCATAGTATTTTAATCAGCTTGTAGTTTGATGAAAAATATCCATAGTATCAAAAACTAGACGGGATTGAACACAAACTGTGCATGAACAACTATATTAACTAAGCAGGACTTGCTTTTGATATAGACATTTTTTGCATCAAAGGAGCTGAAATATTTACGTAAATTCATCAAAATAAACATCCAGTTGAAAACTTTTAACAAGGCGAGCCAAATAGGTTTCTTATGGTTCTTGAGAGCTTCTCTTCTTGTATATACCTTTTGTCATAATATGTCATCCATTGTTAATGTTCAGAGATGGTCGTAATTGTTGCAAATTAAAGAGAATCTTACACCATATGCATTCATTGACTTTAGCAGTGGTCCGATGGCCCACGGCCAGTGAAAATTTATTCGGACTGGTGACCTTTGCCAAAATTGTTCAATAGAATCTATATAATATTCTAATTTTGAAGTTTTCGGGCCAGTACATTCGAAAGTCTAATTTTGAAGACTGCATATGTGTTCTTTTGTTTCATTGCAAATATTTTAGTAAGGTGCTTGTCAAAACCTGATCAATTAAAAAAATAATTAAACATGTAAAATGTTAATTTGTTGTAGCCATGCACACATTAATATGTACTTGGTTTGTTTTTAGCTTCAGATAAACCAGTCCATTATTTTTTGTAATTCCACAAATCGTGTAGAGCTACTGGCAAAGAAAATCACAGAACTTGGTTATTCTTGTTTTTACATACATGCCAAAATGAACCAACAACACAGAAATAGAGTATTCCATGACTTTAGACAGGGATTATGTAGGAATTTAGTGTGTTCAGGTAACAATGATTTAATTATATATCCAATAATTTGTAAGGTAAATTTGTATCTCTACAAAGTCACTCTTTATTGCATCATTAGATATTCATACAAATGAAAGCAAACAGATTTATGGGTTTGAAGTAAAACATTGGATGCAATGGGGAGAAAATTTTAAATTGTGTCAAGAACCAGTGATGGAAAAAAGTTATCGTTGCATAAAGAATCATTGTAATATGAAAATTATTATTATTATTTTTTTTTTACAAATGACAGTCCCAAGGTCTTATTTGGTCAGTGTAATGTCAAGCACATTCTAACATTAACGATGAAGACGATGATGGCAGTTTTGATGGTCTTGACATAGTTATCAATAGTATCTTAAGCTCATCCTATATGACTTGTTGCGATACTAGTGATAATGTCACATCGGTGGCGTAATGGTTAGCATGCTCGCCTCAAGTGCAGTAGATCGTGGGTTCGAGCCCCGGTCGTGTCAAACCAAAGACTATAAAATTGGTATCTGTTGCTTCTCCGTTAAGCACTCGGCATTAAGGAGAAAGAGCAAAGACTGGTTGGCTCTGAATCAGGATGATGTGTCAGAGTGGAGCGACATGTCTAGCACTATAAAAATCCAACTCAGCGTGTTGGTCTAGAACAAAGTGGACCTCATCATCATTTCATTGAAAATTAACTTGTTCTCGCCATGATATAGCTGAAAAATTGCTGAATTGGTGTTACAAAATAATCACTCACTCCATCTCAACCTTTATAACTGCCGTTCTTATATATATATATATATATATAATAAAAATTAAAACAGAATTCTGGAACTTCAATCACATTTTATATAGCACAAGCGCTTTCACTGTTTACACAGATCATCAGGTACAATAAATAATTATATATACAGTCAAACCTGCCGTAACGGTCACCTCCTCATAACGGTCACTTTTGTACTCTCCCGGTGCATTTTACTATATATTTTAATTCGATATAGCGGTCACCTGTTCAATGTGGTCAGCGGTCACCATTTATAAGTAATTTTCAGCGTAAAACCTTTGTATAACGGTAAATTTTATTTTAAAAATAATACCGGAAGTGATTTCTGAAGATCGGTATTTTTCTCAAATGTACCAAAAATCCCGAGGTGTTACAAAATATATTTACTAATTTAATTAACTAAATAAGCAAACACCATGCATTTTCTGAATAGTAAATGACATGGACAGTTTATCCCCGGGCCTTATTGGGGATTTTTATTCATTACGACGAGAATAGAAATTCACTCACCAAAAATATTTTGTATCTAGTGCATCATGTCAAAATTATCAACATCCGTAAATAGGAAAGCTTTGAAATTTGACAACAAAGTGAAAGCGATAAATCATGGTGGTGTTGGGAAAAGTTGTCAGGCTGTGGGTGAGGAGATGGATGTTGGTCATACCCAGATAATGAACATTCTTTAAAGAAAACGCGAGATTCTTTACGATTTTGAAAACAGTGTTCCCAGTTCAACATCGTGTTACTGGAAATTGTACTTTTGTTTATTAAATATCTTTATTTATTTATTTGTATGTTTTATTCTAATCAGATCATATTGAGATAATTTCATCAACAATAAATGTAAACCAGAGTAAAATTACGACAGAAACAAAATAACAAGTAAAACATTATGAAAAATGTTTATTTTCAACTAACGTGCAATATTTTGTCAAAAAATTAAAACCCTTTACATAAAGGTCACCTGTATATAGCGGTCATTTTGTCAATCTCCCCCAGGTGACCACTATAGACAGGTTTGACTGTATATATATTGCATGTTGTTCATTTAAAAACAACATATTTGCTTGCAGTATAATTATAATTGTACTGTTATTTTTTAGATTTATTTACTAGAGGTATAGATATTCAGGCAGTAAATGTTGTGATCAATTTTGACTTTCCTAAACATGCTGAGACATACCTCCATAGAATAGGCAGATCTGGTAGATATGGTCACCTTGGTATAGCTATCAATCTTATTACATATGATGACAGGTAATAGGAACAGTTTTAAAATCTATCCTAATTTGTTTTATGAACTTTCATTTGAACAATACATTGTTTTATTATTTGTTAGTAAGAAAGGATATGGAAGTAAATGAACACGAGAGACTGTCCAACTTAACACTTTAGTATAAATTAATGGAATAGCGCTGCACTTTTATTCCTGGTCTACATTTCATTGTTTGTATAGTATCAATAGATTGACAATATTAATTTTTGTTTAAATTAATACAATTTACCTCTGCATCTGACTGAAATTTCCAGATTGGAGAGAAAATATATATTATCACCTAGTGATTTAATTGTATGGAATATTCAAGTTCACATACTTGAAAATGAATGCACGGCAAATCAACAGAATATTAAACATTGTTTTAAATTACGAACCTTATGATTAGCTGACTCGTCTGAGTGCAGTAGATCGTGAGTTGGAATCTTGTCGAAACAAAACAAAGAAATTTGTATTTTCTACTTCTCATTCAGGCGTATTTGGCTCGGAATCTGGATAATGTGTCCGGGTGGAGTGACATGTCTTCCTTGGACTCATGTTTCAGTGAGCGTGTTGGTATATTACAAAGCAAACATCATCTCATTGAAATGCAACTTGTTCTCACCATAATATAGCTGAAAAATTGGTAGCAACATTCATTCACTTACTCTAGATCATGACTAATACATGTGATATAATCTAACATATAAATGTTTTCTTTATTGACAGATTTTCACTTCATAAGATAGAGAACGAGCTGGGAACAGAAATCAAACCAATTCCTAAAATTATTGATAAGGCATTATATGTAGCAGAGTTCCACATGGGTGACCCAGAAGATGAACGTCGAGGAAAAGAGTCATAAAAACTAGTCTCACCACTATTCATGTTTATATTACATCATAATTTTGTTCATTGAATCATTTGGGCAAGTTGGGACAAATATTTGTAGATTCACAAGTAACATCTGCAGATATAGTTGTAAAAAGAATAATATGTAAAACTTTGACAGAAAATATTTGCAAAAATGAATTTGTAAAAGTTGTGAATGCAAGATGAAATATACAAAAATGATTTATATTTCAAACATGTTAACCAGTACCTTTTTTTTTTACATAGAGATGTCAGTATCTTGGTTTGTTCACTTCTTTTTTTAGGTAAATGCTGATTATTTTTTGCACATTTATTTCTGATGCGAATAAGAGTAGTTAGTATTGATCTTAATAAGTCAATACTGAAAATAAGGTTTGATTCTTGTTACAAGGATTTAATGCTTTTTTTGGAGTAAATGAACCAAGCAGTATCACCTAATTTTTAGCAGCTCTTTAATAGAGAGTACTTAAAAGACTAAATTTAGAACAATTCATCTGTGAATTGCTGTGATGTGGAAAAGAAAGAAGCAATAATTGTGCTTAAAATATGTTGCATTTGCAAAAATGCAGAATAAAATGTAATTGAAAAACATATTATGTCGAGCTTTATTGGTAGGATTTGCATATAGAGTATTATATTTGTTGGACAAAAAATAATAATTTAGGAAATACTGTATAAATATCATTTTGTAAAAAGCAGACAAATTTATGTATTTCTTTTCTTAAAATAATCTGACTCTTTTTTATTGCAAACTTTTCAACGATATTTATTTATTTCCCAATCTATCAAGACAACAACAAAAAACAGCACTATAAGTGCGTCAACCTATATTATTGTGATATATAAATTGTATCATAATTAATTTTTTTTTAAGAAGTTATTTTTGCGTTGTAATTTATACTATATTTTTGTATAAAAGTCACAAATTTGTTAAAAACCAGAACATTGAAGGTACTATTTCATACAAAGAGAATTAATTTGTGCCTTCTGAGATACTGACTCTACAACAAGTGTTCTGAATTAAACATTTTAGTACAGTGATGTTAAGCATGAAATAATGACCTGGAAAGTGTAGAGAAAACAGGATTTAAATTGTCAATCATAAATATACTATCAAAGGAAGGTGAAGAAACCTTTGACTTTAACAGATACTTTAATAAAAGTTGACTCAGGATCAGATGACATTTTTCTAAGATGACCTAGTGAAATAAATGAAAAGACAAAACTGTAATTGTGAATGTGCCCTATACTTGAAACCAGATTCATTGTTGAATTTATGTTCAGAATTACTGATGTGCCAGCAGGCATATGTGGAAATGACAATTGACAATTAGTTTTGACATTTTGAAATTTCAGAAAACTGAATAGCTTAAATGAAGGATTCAATGATGAAAGCAATGTATATGTATAAAAAGTGGAGTGAAGTTTAGTTAATACATACACATATGATCATATTTATTTTCAAGGAGTGGATACTAAACTATCTTACACATATTAGAAAAAAGGATAGAAAAATGGAACATCATAATATGTGAGCGTGTGAATCAGTATTTTTTGGATGCTGACATAACCAGGGATGAATCATTTTTCATAAGTGCTAATTTGTTGTACTATGTACAAATTGTGCTAACCAGACAGAGACTGGATTTTACAAGGCAGCTTTGTTGACCACAGCAGCTCATGTGTCCTATCTAGCTGCTGTTTATCAAGAGATTGTACATACAACACACTGCATTAGCTGTTTTAGTACAATGTATGTAATTTAGACAAAATAACTTGATGCCCAACCATTGTATTGAATTGACCATATCATCAATGTTCTACTCTTGTTAGACTGAACTAAAAAGTACAAGAATTTGGCTGAAACAAGAAACTTCATGTATGGAAGAGTGTTGTTAAGACAAATATTTAGGAGGATTATCATCACACCTTTTGAATGTTATATAATTTTAAAGTACCCATTACTGCCTCCTAAGTAGAAGAGGTTTAATTAACCTGGAGGTATATCTTTTTTTTCTGATGTTAATCGTAGAGTGGAATTGTTTTGCAGCTGAAAATAAAATGTAAACCGAGAAAGTAACCATCAACATATTTAAACATGTGTCTGCAGCCTTCCACGAATTCATCAAGACAAAAAATTCATTTATTGTTCATGCTTTAATATTGAATTCACTGCATCATAGAAAGTGTTGGGTGTGGCTTTTTCAATGAAATAGAGAGAAGAAACTAAAGAGATGAAAACAGATTTGTTTGAAAGTCATATAATAATACATGTGCAATTTACAAACAAAATTATTAAGTGCTTTGTGAAATTTAGAAGAAGAAAAAAATGTCAAAAATAACAAACCAAGTTGTAAACAAATTTCAGTATTGTAGGATACTACAAGTATAACCAACTTTTTTTCTGTAGATAATATGGAAATTTCAAAATGGCTAAAAAAATAAAATCATTGGCTTTGCAAATTCTGGATAAATACATTCTTCTAATAATTCTTGTTCAGTGTTGAACTTTCCTACATATTGTTATAAAATGGTGCTATTAATGGTATGAAATCATTTTAGATTAAATGAGTTGCCAAGAAGATTTCAATGTTTTGCATGCATTATTTAAACTTTATTTATGTTTTAAAAAAAAAAAATGGTTGTTGCTAAAAAAATATCAAGGTGTTTAAAAAATATTATACTTTTTTTTTTCTTTCCTTTTTTAGCAAATCAGATTTTTGGAAACAATTTTATATAGAATTGTATTCTGTTTCAAAGAGTTATTTGACAAAAACTACTATTTTGCTGTCTGATACCCCTTACAAACAATACATATATATTTCTATAATTCCACCAGATATCTGTATTTTGAAAGAAAATGAAGTGCATTTTTGAATTGCTGTTAATAGTCTATTTTTAGAAGTGGTATTTTCCCATCTACCTGGGTATTTGTTGGCTAATATCTCACTTCATGAAACTCTCAATTTCAAATACCACGGTGTAGAGGGGAGAAAATAGACATTTATGAAATTTTGTCCAAAAAAAAAACCACATGCTATTAACCAATCCAAAAAAGGATTCTTATATCAGGTGGAATTATACGTAAAACAAAAGCAGGTGTTTGTTCAACCAATTTCTGTATAAACCTAAAATATTTAAAAAGATAAATTATATTATAAAGGTTTGTTTATTACATGTGCTACAGATTGATACCTCATTTGTGGATTTAGTTAAAAGTGTTGAAGAGTCCTTGCATTTTAAGCATACAATACTCATTATTTTCAATGATTGATACAAAATATACATTGAATGGCAAAATTCTAATCACATGATCTAGATCTCTGCATTGCAAACCTTGTATAAAATTGGGTGGAATCTTAGTATGGTTAGTTGAATTTTTCTGTTTAAAATTTGATGGAATTATTACAATTAAGCCATCCTTAACAAAATGTTAGTTTTCCCAAACACGACCAATAGGTGCTGGACATAAGAGTAGGGAGGGATCTTGTATTTCTTTTACATTGTGTCAAAATTTAGAATAAGATACCTTATCCCAATGGAATTATGGAAAAGGGAATTATAAGGCACTTTTTTTTTGTAGAACGTATTGGAGAAAACAAACACTTTATTAATTATGGCTTTAAAGTTGAGATTTTAGTTAATTTAACATAATGGGGAAAAAATTGAAAATGAAATTTGTTCACAATTTTGTCATTTATTCAGTTCATGCATTGTTGACATTCTATTTGCATTAAAAAATTATGTTTGGTGATAACTAAAATATTGTCGAAAGTGGCTTTAAACACCACCCCCCTGGTAGATGAATAAGGAAATAGTATGAAATGAACTGATATCATTTGATATAAGAGATGCAGTTAAAGTTAACATTTATTAAAAAGAGTGTAGGTCAATCAATTTAAATTTGTCTTGGAAGATTGATGCAAGAATGAAGGTCTACTACATTGTATCAAATATTAACTTTACAGCCCCTCTTCCTAGCCAGATTTAAATGGATTACACCTGATGGTTTGTCAAAACTACTGGTCGACTAGATTTCTATCATTGATATAAATGACGATCAAATACAAAAAGAGTTGTGTTTATGCCTACATGTATGTATTGTAAGGAAAGGCTATGTTGTAGACGATATATGTGTCGGCATTTTACAAGATAAAAACTATTTCCTTATTCATTTACATTATTATTAAAATGGCATTCTGGTCATTGAGTACATTTTTATAGAGATATACTTCCTTTATTGTATACAGAATACAAATTTTCAAAGTTATAAGAATTATATGACTTTTAAGAACAATGTTCTGAATGAAAAGCAGTTCAGTTGGCATTCAATATTCACCAATCTTAAAAGTTAATTTGATTTGTCATATTTTAGCTAACAATACATAAAGAAAGGAAGCATTAAATAATGCCTTGTAATTGTTCTAAAGAAAATCAAATCATTGATATATGAAAATGAATTGAGAGTTGCACATATGATGTATAGCATAAGGTGCTTTAAAATACATTTGCATCAAGTTTTGCAAGTTTTGTGAATTTTTGTCAAGGATTGACATGCCAAAATAATGTATACATGTGAAAAAATGTGTGTTTTGTGATTGTGTGAATGTGTTTTCTTTTGACATTTCAAAAGTCGAGAGAGAGAAAGTGAGAGAGGGGAAGATGAATGAAAGATGTGAATTATTGTGACTACTAAATATAAACCATAGTTTAAATGAACAAAATGACCTTTGATTATTATGAGGTCTCTTTCTTTAACATTAGCTCTCTTGATATTCATATTTTCTTTCATTATTGATCTCCGTCCTAAGACTAACAATGGCTTAATAATAAGTGGTGCCGTTATTTTGCAGAACTTCAATGTAAGAACTTTATTTCATTCTATCTGTAATGTACTAGAAATGTTGTAGAATTCTATACTCAAAAATTACCTAAGGAAGGAAAAAGAAAGTAGAATATCCTTTTTTCCAAATTAATTTTAAATACAGTCCACAACTTGTTTGACTATGTTGATGCCTATATGTTGTGGTCACATAATGTTTTGTGTACAGAGCTCTTGATTATGTCTTAAGGTTTTCATTTCTTAAGATTGGACTATTAAATATGTCTCTGGAGCCGAGGAAGGGGGATAATATGATGCACAAGTATTCAAAGTAAATGATTACCTGCCCTCTCTATCTGACAAGATTTGTCAAACTTTTTTTTTTTGTGTGTTATAAGGAAATCTTGGGAGGGTTGTACATTTGATCAATTTTATTGGTTGAATTCAACGATACTTTTTTTACTACTACTCTTCTTTTTGGCAGCCACAACAATTTTTTCTGTTTTTGTATGATGTCTATTGTATATGAACAGTCTAGCGACCTTGGCCAGTCTTCATCTAATTTCAAGGATAGAATCCTCACATTCAGGTCAAGTTTTGTGAATGCATTATCATTTGAATGGAAAAATGTGGTGAAAAGGAAATGTATAAGGAGGGGGTAATATAGGAGGACTCTTTATAGGGCTTGAGATATGACTTTTAAAAATGCATACACATACAACGGTTACTGCTGTTGTGGTTTTAGGTATTCTAATTTGTCCTTATATGATCAATATTGACTGTTATTTTTTTTATGGAATGAATGTCTTTTGATGGATAAATGTTGTGTATCATGATATGTCAGTGTGTTTGAAGAATAACAGTGCTTGTTTTTGTATGGTTGTTCATTTAACATTTTCAAAGCTACATCAAAATTACATACACAATTGAAGTATACACATTGGATTCATATTGATGTGGTTAATTGAAGTTTTGTATGTTCTTTTTTGTTATTTATTTTTATTTGTATGACATGAACTGCCATATTTTGCCTAAAAGTTTTCCTGTAATATTCAATGTTATCAAATTTTGAGAAGTTTTATTATGTCACTCGAAAAAGAAAAAAAAGAATATATATTTCAGGAAATGCCTGGAAGACAAAAGTTGGCAGTTTAAATTCTACTGTGTTGATCTCATTGTTGGTCTTCAGAAACAGTTCAGTCTACTGACCAATAAAAACAATGGTGTCATTAGGAGTCATGTGAACCAAAATATCAAGTTTAGGCAGGAGAAAAAAAATAACAGGAATATACATGATGTATGAAATTAATGTTTAATGAAGAGTAAAGTTTGAATTATGATAATTTGAAAGTTTTTGTTTTAAGAATAGTTGTAAAAAACTGCATTATTTGACCTTCAGTTATTTGTGTATGGAGGCATGTAACAACAGAAATGTAACTAAAATGTAAAGGAAGGCTCTATTTTAGCATGATTATCAAATTAAGGAAAGCAGTTAGTGACAAATTGGGGATAATATTGACTTGATACAAATACAATTACATGTTATCATATTCTGTTATCTGTACATTCTCTTCAAATATGAACAATAATCTGATGTAAAAGATAATCTAAAGTTTGCATGACTCCTAAAAATTATTTTATTAATAAATTATTAATGTTTTACAAGAAAATAACATGTTTCTGTTTTGAAGTGTATGCAAATTACTTTCATATATTTTGTTATCAGTTGAAGATTAGATAATAACAGATACATACTAACAATTCACGGATGTTACATTTTTATTTGTATGTTTATTAAATATCTACTGTGGAAAAAAATCAAATGAACAGTATTTGCCATGAGAAAAATCTGAAATCTTAATTTGTTACCAGTATGAAAATGAAATGGCAGAACAATTTTTATTCTGGTATTTTGTTTTATCTAGCACAATTGTTTTTTTTCTTGTAAAACTTTGTTTATTATGATTTTGTATTGTTTTCAAAGTAAAAAAAATGTGTACCATATTAGTGGAAAGACGACAAGAAATAACTAACATTCCACATTAAATAATTGAGCAATTCCATAATAAAGTAGCTGTTATCACAAATATCAGGGTCCATTCAATCAGATAATAAAGGTATGGTCAATTAATTGTTTACTATGAAAACAATACAGTTGTTATTATGTACTTTTTAAGTTACCATGGTGTTCAAGGAACAGCAAGTGACTTAATTTTATATGACATAGAAATTGTTTTTACAACTTTTCCTATGTCATAATAATAAATAGTTTTCAAACTTGTTTAGTTTGGGAACAATTTATTGATGAATTATTCATATTGAAGTCTTAAAAGGGAAGGAAACAAACAGACCCACACTGGCAATTTTCACAAAGCAAACAGGATGTAAACATTGTATCAGCTTATGAGGAAAACCGCTCGTAGCCATTGGCTGTTGGCAATCCTCATTAAACAAATAAAGAATTAAATCAGCTCTGACATGAGTTTATGTTACACTAAGAAATTCATCATCCTGATAAAATGTAAACATATTAATATCTATCATGTAAAATGGTAAGCAATTAATTTCTTGAACATCTTTGACAATTTAATTCTCAAGCTAAAATTATTGAAAATTGTTTACAATGCAGTATATTAATGTTTGCATGGCATTGTGTGGTCCTGTTTGTAGGTTTTATAGACTTGGATATGAATAAATATATTATCTGTTAGAACAAGGTAGTATTATATTGAATGGAGAGTCTTGATATTACCTTGTTTAGACATTTGATTTTTTTGTTTACTCTTAAATAACAGACAATGCAATTATTGAGAGGCTTACATTTGTGAACAAAAATCCTTTGCAAGAAAGCATATACAGGATTCGTTAAATTTCATATAACAGTTGCAAGGAATCTCATAATGTCATTTTTATTTACGAGTAAACAATCAACTTTTAAGAGAGGTTCAAATGAACTTTTATTGAACCTGTTTGGGGGGATAAAATATCAATTTTTGGTTTTGTTGTAATTCTATTTAGATAGAAAGAAGAACATGTTTATGAAAAAGTATAACTTTTTATCAAAAGTCTTTCTTTTTTTTTTCTTTTTTTTTTTTACAAAATTGGATTTATTATTCTAATGAGAAGCAAGTTTTGACAATCGACAATTAAAAAATAAATGATCTGGGAAAAAAAAGAGAAAAGATATTTAAGTTAGCAACAATTTTTATGTATCATGTAATAGTTGTAATGATATTTGGTATGTCCATGGAAATTTATTATAACAAGATTATAGTGAAATTTGATTATCTAAAGATTGAGGATCATTCCTATGGATATTAGAAGACATGTTAAATTTTCATGAAGATATAGAAATGCATTTTCAATATAAAAAAATGTTGTTATAGCCTGCAGTGGTATTTGAAGAACGAGTCATGTTTGAGAAAACATATTCAATGTGGTTGAGATTGATATTGGTTTATGTAGTTAAGGAAAACTTACCAACCTGAAATAATTTGTGTACAATGTTTGCATGATTCATACAATTGTTGAAACAGAAATAAAAGATTTTAAGAAAAAATGTGTTGCAATTTGATTTGCACAGTTCTCCATAGTTGTGACATATAGTTATGACCTTGTCATTCCATAGATGGATTGATTATTCTTGTGTTATGGTTATGGTTTTCAAGGCCACTTTCAACAATATTTCAGTTATATGTGGTGGTCAGTTTTATTGGTGGAGGAGACTGGAGAAAATCAAACCACTGACCTGTTGCACGCCATGAGCAGGATTTGATCTCCCGACATTAGTAATGATAGATGATTATGACTGGTGGAAATAAGTTGGGCCAAGAGAGACATATTTTCAGAATTAAAATTGCAAGGAAGATGACAAGTGAAGAACAATAGAAGCAAGAAGTCAGAATATTTGATTTAGTCCCGAGTTTCAGATGAATTTGCTTTCATGTTCGAAATATAAAATTTTAAGAAAATGTGTTACACTATGATTTGCACAACTCTCCATGGTTGTGGCATATAGGTATGACATTGTCAATCCATAGATGGATAGATTATTATTGGGATCAAAAGGCTTTTTTATTCTGTAGATACCTTTTGGAATTTTCTGCTTGTGTTTTTCAAACAGATTTGACCTAGCTCGTATGTTTTCCGAGATGCAAGTGGCTTTTGAAAAATCACTGTTCACAGTGTTCCTACAATTTTTAGGTGTATCAACTATGAGAGGTCATTTCTTCTATATTTAATTAAAGTCCAATTTTAATGGATTAAAGTTTTCGGGTATGTGTAAATCAAGAAAATATATTTTGCTTTAAAAAAAAGTCATGATGCCCCTACAATGGCCATTTTGATGTGATGTCAGGAAGCAAGTACAAAAGGAATACACCATTTATATCACAGGGATGATTCAGTTATTTAACTGATTTCAGCTATTTTCCACATATATTCTGAAAGTTGCAGGATACGGTCAGATTGGATTGAAAGTGGATGTAGATGGTTTCAGCTATTTTTCATTGATTTTCAGATATTTTATTTTCTAACCAGAATCATCACTGATATCAAAATATCAATTTGAACTAAACTTGTAGGACGGTTCATGTCTTATTTACCTTATTTGTGTTACAATACAATACAATAAGCTTTTTTAAAGTCGGAATAAATTAAACATTACAACACGAGCTCTACTGAGCTTTTAAATCCGACATAAGAATATGCATATATCAACAAAACAAAAACATGCGCACAATATTTGTAAAACAAGCAAACAAAAACACTGTCGTATTAAAATTTCTATGAAATTTAAAATTTAAAACCAATCTTAAGATATGAAGCATTTAAAACACAGCAGTAGCAGAAGCATAATTTAAAACACTGCAGTATCAGAGGCATAAATTAAGCATATTATATATTGATGTGAGTAAACAAAAAGCATGGATAAAATGAGACACATTGAAACCAGCAACATTAATAATAAAAAAAACTTTTAAAAGCACATGCATCTATCTAAAAAATTTAAAATAAAGCAGAAAAGTATGAAAATATTTAAAATCATGAACAGAAGCTGCAGTGACATGAGCTGCCTATTAAACTCGTAAATTAATTGAAGGATGTTTCTTTCCTGAAATGGTCTGGCAGCTCATTCCATGTTTTTGAAGCATAGTATCTAAAAGAGTTCAATCCATACCGGGTAGTCTTGACTGTTGGTATATGTGCTGTATTGCTGTACCTAAAAGAGTTCAATCCATACCGGGTAGTCTTGTCTGTTGGTATATGTGCTGTATTGCTGTACCTAAAAGAGTTCAATCCATACCGGGTAGTCTTGTCTGTTGGTATATGTGCTGTATTGCTGTACCTAAAAGAGTTCAATCCATACCNGCTGTAGTGACTGTTGGTATATGTGCTGCCATTCCAAGAGTTTATTAAACTCTTAAATTGATTGAAGGATGTTTCTTTCCTGAAATGGTCTGGCAGCTCATTCCAAGTTTTTGAAGCATACCGGGTAGTCTTGACTGTTGGTATATGTGCTGTATTGCTGTACCTAAAAGAGTTCAATCCATACCGGGTAGTCTTGACTGTTGGTATATGTGCTGTATTGCTGTACCTAAAAGAGTTCAATCCATACCGGGTAGTCTTGTCTGTTGGTATATGTGCTGTATTGCTGTACCTAAAATTATATTTATTATTTTTTTAAATTACAAGATCATGTAGATATTGAAGGGTTTCCTTGTTTATAATTTTAAATGTTTCAATAGCTATTGTACGTATACGCCTAATTTTTAGAGAAGGTAATTTTGATTTAGCCAGAAGTTCTTCATATGTGGAGTGGTTTTCATTATATATAAATTTTAGTGCTCTCTCTTGAATTTTGTCCATCTTTTTAGTATTAGCTTCAGAACAGAAATGCCAAATTACTGGGCAGTAGTTAAAGTTTGATAGAATAAATGAGTGATATATAGTTAATTTTCCCAATCTATTTAAATATTTTCCCATTCTTTTTAATACATTAAGTTGTCTAGAAGCTTTTCTACAGATATTTGTGATGTGAGAGTTAAATTTTAATTCATAATCAATTGTTACTCCAAGGAGTTTAACTTCATCTTCAGTTTTTATAATATTACCATTTAAATTAAAAGAAATATTTTTAGATTGTGTGTTTTTACCAATAGCAATTGCTTGAAATTTATCAGGATTCGCTTTCATTTGATTTGAGGTAAGCCAATCTATTAAATTAAGACTGTCTTTTTCCAAGGTGTTTATAATTTTATTTAAATCATAGCCAGAATATGATAATGTATTATCGTCTGCATAATTATATAGGGAACTGTCAGATATGAAATAAAATATATCATTTATAAATATGTTAAAAAGTACTGGCCCTAAGATTGATACCTGAGGTATGCCTTTGTAAATATCTTGCCACGTACTTAATGCGGTTCCTAATTTAACGCATTGTTTTCTATTTGATAGATAGTTTTGTATTAAATTTAGAGCTGATTTTGAGGTACCATAATATTTTAATTTTTGAAGTAAGAGGTCATGGGGGAGACAGTCAAAAGCCTTAGATTGGTCCATGAGTATAGCTGCTGTAAATGTATGTTGATCTAAAGCATTTTTCCAGTCTTCAATTATCTTTAAAAGAGCAGTTTGACACCCATATCCAGAACGGAAAGCAGATAAGTAAGGGTGAAAAATTTACTGAAATAGAAGACGAGCTGATCGTTTATTGCTCTTTCAAAAAATGTTGGTATTACTGGCAGTTTGTTTGTGTATAATGTTATCCAACACATATTGTGTTGTGTTCTTGTTTTGATTGTGTTTGTCTTGTGTACCTTATGTTGCCAGTTTCTCTGGATTGTCCATTCGGTATTCTCTATCGTTTATTGTTCGGAGTGGTCCTTGGAATATTCTTGTTAAAATGTGTCCGATGACCTTGCCTTCTAATCAACAAGGATGTCATTACTATGCTTATGAATAGACCAGATCCAAATTAATATTAAGTATAGATTTTGGGTATATATTGTAGCCCTATCTGTTTCCAAAGAAGAGGTCCCCAAAGTGGAACGTGGGTACGGTGTATGTGGATAGTTTATTGTGGATCTGAGTTTTGTTGTTGAGTAAATCCCTTTCAGAAAATGCAGGGCGTTATTATCTAACTATTTATACCGTTTTAGACATATAAGTGGACGAAAAGGGTTTCAAAATTTAAACTTTTACGAAACGGCAATTCAACATGACTAGTATTGCTTTTGGATTGGATACAATTTCAAAAACCTTCCGACAAATGGATTTGAAGATTAAATGTGTAGTAAGAATATTCATGATATGGTTCTCCAATACCGTAGTTTTTGGGAGTGAGTGAGTGTTGATTTACATTAGCCAAATGAACAATTTTTCAGCTATATCATGGTGAGAACAAGTTCAATTCGATGAGATAATCTTGTCCGCTTTATACTAAACCCACACGCTTCGTCTGATTTTTATACTGGTAGTGCTAGCTCACTGAAACAACTATCCGCGTGTAGACATGTCGCTTCATTTGGACACAATAACCTATACTAGTTCCGAGCCAGTCTTTGCTCTTTCTCCTTGGTGCTGCGTGCTTGCCGGAGAAGCAAAAAAAATCCAATTTTTATCATCTTTTGGATTGACCCACGATCCACCACACCCCACGTGAGGACGCTAACCATTACACCACCGATTTTGTTTGAGTTTTTGTAGTTGGCTATATAGCTACCACAAAGGATTTCGTTTAGCATATTGATTTATAGATCGATTCCGTATAAGGCAAACTTTAATAGCAGTATTTCATCTATGTCGTGGCGTGAACTAAATTCTATAGATTAATTTCTTCAACTAGGGTCTAGTCTAAAAACCCTTAGAAATAAGACATATCAAGTTGTGTATAAAATAATCGTGTTATCTGTACAAATATATAGTTTAACATAGGACCACATATATGATAGTTTCTCAGACATGTTTAAACAAAACTGTTCACAGAAGGTACTAGAATAGACATCTAGCAAACTAATTGTATTGTGACAATTTGAAATTCAGACTAACTGCAGCAATGGAACATGGCTTAACATAGAACCTTGGTGGAAATACAGCTTTTTTTTTTTTTTTTACAAATGTCTTCCCTTTCAGATAGTTCTCTATTTAAATACTTATTTTAAGATTTTTGCGTCTATCGAGAATATAGCAAAAATGAAAATAACCACACAACATGGTTAAACATAAGACCACGTGGGAAGGAGAGAGAAAAGAAAGGGTCTGTGATTCTCTTAAGGGCCCCATAGCCTTGGCCATATACGTTTTATCATTTGATTTTAATTTTTTTTTTAGTTTCCCCCCCGAACTATTCTTTCAGTAATTAGTCTAGGTAAATATTAAACTTTAAAAAAAGTATCTTACTTTGAAAGAACTTAATAAAAGCTTAAAGATTTATTTTACTTTGAAATAACTTAATGGTGAATGTGACCTTAAATACTGTACCATTTGTCCTCATCCTACCAAGCTATTTTACATACAAATGTCAGGTGGCATCACTTTTAGGATTTCTGAAGGTTTTCTCAAGATCTCGGTTAGGGTTATAAAAAAATATTTGATATATTATTTTGATAGCGGGTAGACCAGATTTTATTGACTATTAAACAACTTAAACAAATAACACCTTGCCGCATTAACTGATAATGTGTGTCACTCCTCTGTATAAAGTATGTATTATCTGGATATTCTGATGCACAGGAAATAAAGCATTTATAGAAAGTTTACTAGTGGTTTCATTGGACCTCAAATCCTCAATTTTGAGAGAAGTCTCACCCTGTCCCCGGGGTCCAAAAGCAGTCTTGTTCCGTCTGGAAGGACTTCTCGTGGAGGCCCTGGGGAAGTACATAAAGCTCATTCAAGTTCAGAAATCTCTTAACATAATTTCGTGCACACACAGACTAAATCATGCAAATTCATCTTATGGGAATCGATTGCAAACTTTGTTTTTTTCATATTGTAAAATGACTGTCACGAATTTGTATTAGTTTAAACATATTTTATTAGAAGAACTGACATAAAATACACGTAACGTACAGGGCAAAATCACAGATTCAGAATCCGAGCTTAGAGCTTTTTTGAATTTGTATTAAACATGAGATCCCTCACCCCTTTCCTTGATTTTCACGTATGTATTGTAAAATCTAAAGAAATTTATAACTCGAATAATTATGCTCCTTGAGTTATTCAGTGTGTCCACTTGTGCAAGCAGAGTGTAGGACTACCACATTTTTTATCCGGAAACGTTCCCGTCATTGTTCCTGTTGCTACAATAAAAACTGATTTATCTCCCCTATTTATGAAATGGCATTGGTGAAACATTTTGTCCCAGTTTCAAGGGGATTCTCAAGTTGCTCATGTCTTTGTGCTAAGAGACTGGGAAAGAAAACGAGAGTTGTATTTGATGAAAGGTTTCCTATTTCCGCCAAACATGTAAACGAAAAAAGGAAAGGCGGAAGCAAAGAAATGGCTGAAAAATTGGCCCTGCACGGTAAGATAATATAAATCTCATTCTACCATTATATTTCAAATATTTTTTATTGATAAATCAATAGGATTGGATAACAGGCTATGCCTATGCAAATCCTCTCCAACAACAAGATGGAACAATTAGAAAACAATTTACATAAGACATAGAATAGAGCAATCTACCCATCATGTACCTTTGATAGGGCTTGAAACGAGATTAGGATGAAGATACAGACACAAATTTCTTCGGAATCCTAATCTCAACGAGATTAGTAGTATGATCGGCTCTAGTTCTAATAATAAAACCCTAAATGCTTGCTTACTCGTAAGGGTTTTAACGGGATGCCATTACTGGGCATTAGTAATTACACGTAATGGGGCAGCCGCCGAGATTTTTAGCACTCGCTTACAGATAGTCTGATGCCTGCATTTATCAATAATAAGACATAACTTTTCCTTTTATCCACTATTATAGCAAGTTTTTATCACCTACCAGTATTTTAGAATGTAATTCCCACAAAATAAAAATCCGTTTACGTTCTTCATTCATACATTTTGAATTTCGTCATTTCCGGTCAAAGCGTCACTTTGGTATTTTCCTTATTTTAATGTCGATATACCATATTTGGCAATTTGAGGCATGAATGTTTACATCAATAGTAAATTTCATAGTAAGAAATACCATATTTAGAAAAGCTCTGCCTTCCGTAGTTTCCGATTAGGGCGAACGATCAATAAATTTGAACAAGGTTGTTGCTACCTTTGTAAAGCATACATTTCTCAGCCAAACCGATTTAACAAGGACTGTGATCATCAGTAATAGTTATAATAAAATGTTTGAAGCATTAATAGTTAGTTTTTATGTTCAACTGCAATTTATTTTTTTGCTCCATTGTGCCGAATGGGACCGCTTTGTAGCTCCGCCGAGACACAAGTTTGTCACAGGAGCTACATTATTGCAGCTAGATCGGCTCTGGTGGGCAGCTCCTTTCAAGGACGTTGACTCAAATTCAAAAGTCAAAACGTTTTATTTAACCTTTTTAAAGTCAGTACACATACAATGTACAACATAAGCTCTGAAGAGCTTTTAAGACCGACATTCAAATATCATATAAAAACAAAGCATGCAAACATACACGATTTCCAGTCAAATCGTCCCAAGGGCCAGTCTTCGACACAATCATACATACATGTAGTCTTCAATACAAACCCTTCAACACATCCACTGACTACTTCAAATTCAGCTTCTTCCCTCATACAGTTGTCCTTTGGAATGCATTACCATCTGATATTCACTCTGCTTCTTCTTTGGATCAGTTGATTTGATAGGGGTCTCATACAGTGGAAGCATATTGAAGGGTTGGTCTGACCATGGTGCAGTATTATCTGGCTTTTACTGTTGGTGTGCACCTCCTTAGGTACCGTCTTAGGAATTCTTGTGTCTTGTGTTGATATGAACTTTCCACCACAGGTCTTGAGTTATGGTGACTCCCAGATATTTACCTTGTTCCACCACTTCTAGCTTATGTCCATGTAGTTGGTACATATGGGTTGATGCTTGTTGGTAATGTGTATCACAGTGCATTTCTCAGGATGGAAGCTCATCTGCTACTGTGATTCCCATCGCTCAAGTGATATCAGGTCTTGTTGAAGTGTCATGGCATCCCTGGTGGTTCTGATCTTTCTACATATGCTACATACCAGGCAATTGTTTGCAAATAATCTTGCTTCTGAAGACATTGACTTGGCCAGGTCGTTTATGTAGGCCAAGAATACAGGGGTTCCAGGACTGTTCTTGTGGAACTCCAGACATGATCATCAAGTTGTTGTGATTGATATGCTTCCAGCACTAGAGATTGAGTATGATTGTTGGAGAAACTCTGAATCCATTGGAGGGTCTTGCCTCTCAGGCCATAATGGTTCAACTTATGAATCAATCTCTGGTGGAGCATTTTAAAACTTTTAAAAATAAAAAAAAATAAAAAAATAAAAAATAAAGTTAGTGTTAACGTGAATTAAGAGTGAATGATTTAAATAAAGGGTCATTCTGACAAAGTTATTCAACATGCAAAACCTAAGATCTTTTGATCCACATGTACATTTAGGTAAATAAGGGTAATAACAAAATTACCGAACACAGAACAATTCAAATAAGAATTCTTATGAATTTAAACAAAATATTTTTGTTACAGTTGTTCCCCTTATTGGAGAACTACAGGGACAAGCAAAAATTAATTGTCATGTGCAACCTCTAGCATAATCTTCAACTTGTTTTAAGTTGTCGGTATTTGGTAGGAGTAGAAGTATTATTTTGTCTTGTTTCTCACCATAATGAAGCATTACTCACTTTTATCTTTTTAGTTGTACAACCAACTGGTTACACAGACAAAAGAAACTATCGGTTTGTGAAGAAGAAAGAGATGATTCCAGAATTCATTGTTCCAGATTTAAAGAAATTTGTGGTTTGTAACATACTGTAAAATAATTATTCTAAAGAACTTGAATGTTGAAGGATTCTTTAATCTGGATACATACAAGAGTACTGGTCTTTAACCAACAGATTCTATGCCCAGCTAGTAGTCTGTTAACTACAGGCCTTCATTGACCCTGCTATCGTACTGTCCATATTTATGTTGTCATTCAATCTTGTGATCTTTTCGTGTGGAATCAAATCTGTGCAGGTTTTTTTTTTTTTTTTTTTTTTTTT
>MJUT01024369.1:129599-150170 GCA_002080005.1 Gigantidas platifrons
TTTTTTTTTTTTTTTTTATTATTTGTTTATGTACTGCCATAGGAGAGCTAGATATCAAGGGGGAAAAGTTGGGGGGGGGGGGTCCCATTAACCAATTTAACACAACCACACTTTTGTACATTTCCCAATAGGCCAGGATTTGATTGCCAACGAATTCAGTTGAGATGAGATGTGTTTGTGTGTTTTGTTGATATTGGTGGAATTAATGACTATGACTGTTTAAACGTTCTTGTTAGTATTTTGCTTTTTACTATTTTAGCTGTTAAGACTTGTACTATCTATGTCTGTAACAGTATCATCTATTTGGTCATAGTTTTTTTTTTTGCCTCTTTAATTATTTCATTGTCCTCAACTCCCCACTATTTTTGCTAAAATTTATTTGTTTTACAATGTATAAGGAGAAAGAACAACTAATTGTCATCATTTTCATCTCATTGAATGTAACTTCTTCTCGCCATGATATAGCTGAAAAAATTGTCATTTGGTGTTAAACAACAATCACTCACTCACTTTATTAAATGTATATTTTTGTTAATGCTCATTGACAATTGTTTACTGAAGTGAAATTAGAAAAAAAATGTGTTCAATTTAAAACAAAAATGAATAATTTTACAAAAGTGCTATCAATTGACGTTTGAACAAGTAGTTGGATTTTTTGGAAACATTTACATGAACCAAAGTTTTGGAAGGATCTACATTTGAAAGGCAGAGAGAGCTCGAGGGAGTATTGCAAAAAAGGATTTCCTCTCAAAAGATACAAATGTAGACTTATTAGATAGGATATGGATGTAAATGGAAGTCAATTTTCAAAAGAAGATACTGTATAATATTTGACATATAATATTGACGAAAGTATTTTCTATTTTGACAAAATAGATTAATTACTGCAATTATTTTAATATGGAATAATGGAATATATCAAATAATGACACCGCTCAGGTAAGGTGTATTCGATACAACATTATATGATACAGTTTGTCAGTGACTTGCGACAGGTCAGTGGTTTTCTCCTGATATTCCGATTTCCTCCACCAATAAAATTTACCACCATGATATAACTGAAATATTGTTGAAAGTGGTGTTAAACACCATTACACTAATCATAGCCTAATAATTACATTGTCTCATTGCTCTTTTTCAGTTAACGCCATATGTTTCTTATAATGCTCCACCTATTGAACAGAAAGAGATAACGCCTGAGGAGCTGTTTGACATACATTATGGTGACAAAATAAGATCAGATTTTAATGAAGGCAAGGTGACGGCAGATGTAGACTTGAAAGACATTGAACAATTAGAATCATTAAAAAGTTGATTATTATTCTACTTAATATATTTTACATATTTTTATGTTAACAAGGGGGCTGTCGTGTTCGTGATCGTATGGTAGTTGCATTTATTACTACCTATGCAATCAGTGCCTATCGCCACTAATGTTGTGAGTTCCAATCCCGCTCATGGCGATGTGCACTTGATACAACATTATGTGATAAAGTTTGTCGGTGACTTGCGACAGGTGGATGGTTTTCTCTGCGTACTCAGGTTTCCTCCACCAATAAAACTGACAGCCACGATATAACTGAAATATTGTTGAACGTGGCGTCATATACCATCACACTCAACACTATGTTAACAAGTCAGTATCATTTGACCATAACCATAATCTTTTCACAGTTCATTGACTTTATTTATTTCTGTAATCATTCATCCATTTCATGAGTGTTTCATGTACTACTATCAGTGTTGGATACTTTAATCTTGATGTGAAGTTTAATACGCTAGGAAGAGACAGAGGAGACAGGCTCATGTCTTTTCGTTTGTCTATCTTTCCATCCTTCTGATTTTGTAAAGCAGTTTTTTTCTGTGATGACTGGAGAAATAATTGGTTATATATGTAGATGTAACATGGAAATACAAATACCAGTGTTACTGTGAATATTAGGTGCTATTGAAAAAAAGCATTCTTAAATAGTGTATTTATGTAATTATAGGAGCAAGAGTGATAAGAGATTAATGATATTGGAAAATAAGCAACTAAATGGTAACATCTTACTGGCTTTATTACATCTTCCCTTAACTGAGGGATATCTAATGAATTACTCCAAATTCTTCTTCTTCTAATGCAAGTGATAGGCTTGTAGGAGTTGTTGGGTAATACAACTACCTAGCTCATTGAGCCACCCGGGTCCTTGTATGGTGTTGGAAATCCACTTCCTGCCTTTGAACAAGCGTATAAATATGGTGTATTAGGATATGGCAGAATGTCATATGTGAAAATAAGCTTACTGTTACCTTGACCACAGGGTACAAAAACTCATTTTTAGCTTACCTTGCCAAAGGCAATGTGAGCTTTTGCCATCACTTGGCGTCCGTCGTCCGTTAACTTTTCACATTTTAATCTTCTCCTCTCAAACCGTACAGCCAATTGATCTGAAACTTGGTAAGAAGCATTTATGGAAGGTCCTCTTATACAGATTGCTCATTTCGTCCCGACCCATTAACAAACATGGCCACCACAGGCAATTCTTGTTTCTGATTAGTTGATTTCTAAAAAATCTCCACTGTTAAAGGAAAGAGAACTCTTGCCTAAACTGTTAAAAGAAAGATAACTCTTGATATTATCTCCCTTAGAAATTAACTAATGCTGATATAATGTAACATGTTTATTCTACACATTACAAGTAGGTATTCACATTTTAATCTTCTCCTCTGAAAGCCCTCAGCCAATTGAACTGAAACTTGGTAGGAAGCATCTATGGAAGGTCCTCTCCAAAGAGTGCACATTTTGATATGATCCATTACCAAACATGGCCACCACAGGCAATTCTTGTTTCTGATTGGCAGATTTTTAAAAATCTTCTCCTCTGAAACCACTTCGCCAAATGAAACGAAACTTGGTAGGAAGCATCTATGGAATGTCCTCAATGAAGATTGCTCATTTCGTCCCGATTGGGTAACAAACATGGCTACCACCGAAATTTGGTAGGAATCATCTATGGAATGTCCTCTATGAAGATTGCTCATTTCGTCCCAATCGGTTAACAAACATGGCTACCACTGAAACTTGGTAGGAAGCATCTATGGAATGTCCTCTATGAAGATTGCTCATTTCGTCCCAATCGGTTTGCAAACATGGCCACCACATGCAATTCTTGTTTCTGATTGGTCGATTTCTAAAAAATCTCCTTTGAAGCTGCTTAGTGATATGAACCAAAACTTGGTAGGAAGCATCTACATGTATGGAAGGTTCTGTATTAAGTTCATCAAAGCTGAATGAAAGGTGAGCGACACAGGCTCGGCCCACTGAGTCTCTAGTTTTTAATCGTAAAACTTTGTCAGGGACAGGATATTTTTGTGGTAAGACCCAGTGCTTTCATATTGTATGTCCAGTCAAATGTGTACTAAGAGATCACCTTTGAGGCAAAGAAAAAGTGGTCTTTTAAGATAGGTGACCTTTTAAAAGAGGTTCAAGTCATAAGAAATTTTCTACGACAGGACAGTAAAAAGGTAACATTTTAATACAGGCAACTGCTTAATAAAGGTGACCGCATGGGCAGAATTTGACAGTTTTACGGATTAGGACATGATGGAGTGTTGTGATGAGAATGAAGTCTCTGTGACCTTTGACCACAAGCTCAATTATGTAATTTTTTAACATGCAACTTTGACCGATGCAGCATTGTCATTCTATAGATCCATATAGCTGTCATAATTTGTATGTACTTGTAGTAAGAAAATAGTAATGTGAGGTAATGATTTCAATTTATATCCATTGCCATCCTTCGTCCTAAACATTTGCAGAATTATATTTTCTCTGAAATTACTGTGCCAAATTTCAACGAAAATTTACCTTAATCATCAGATTATGACAAGAAAATTTAAACAATGATGGTCAACAATTCCTCCAATATCAACAAAAATAGAATAATTCTAAAATGACCAAAATTGTTACATTTTAAATTAATGATGTGATGACTCATGGATTACTAGTCATGCTACTAAAGTTAGGTATATAGGATAGCTTTCAGTTGCTTTGCTTGTGCTATACAGACCCAAACTTGCACAGGTTTGATTGGAGGCACCTTAATATGGAGATTCAGTTTTGTACCAATGAATTTATCAAGATATGTTGCTGGGTCCGAGTCCTGGGCCCAAATGCTACAATAGCTAATAGGACAAATGTTCGTGTGATCTATTTTCATCTTGTGCTCATTGTCCGTTCTTGTTGTTGCCGCTGGCAACGTTGTCGTCGGTCTTCATTGATTGTTATTACTTACATTTCAGTCTTATTTTCGAATTTCCTGTTCTAGTTAAAATAATAGTTAGTATTTATAACTATTTTTGTTATCGTTTGTTCTGATGTTCCATATCTGTGGATCAATACATAGGACAAGGCGCATTAAATATACAATGGTGATAGCAACCGATTTAATAGTTGGATGATCAAAGTTTACGTGATTGGAGAAGATCGGGAATCAAAGATTACATTCAATAATGGAAGCCAAACATGACATAAACGATGATAAAGGGTTAGGGATTATAGTGCTTGACGTTACTTTCAACAATATTTCATGATCAGTTATATCATGGTGGTCAGTTTTATTGGTGGAGATAACCACCGACCTGCCACAAGTCACTGGCAAACTTTATCTCATAATTTTGTATCAAGTACATCTTGACAATTAGCAGGATTCGAAACATGACATAAAAGGTACCCATAAACCTCATCAACGCACAGAGTTCATCCCTACTTTTTTGTTGAGTTCGTGTTGCTCAATTATTAGTTTTCTGTGTGTAGTTTTGTAGACCACTGTTTGTCTTTTTTTCTTTTGGTTATTGTATTGTCAGTTCTTCTACGATTTACGGCGTCTGATTATTCATTTGGCATCCTGAAACATTTCATGTGGTTGTGTCGTTCTAAGATCCACGTTGTATACGTTTGAAGATACGAAAGGGGTAATCAGAAGCCATAAATCGAAAAAGAACAGACAATACAATGGCCAAACGAAAAACGACCATAAAGGAAAAACATAGATCTGTAAAATACTATACAGAAATATAAAGATCGAGCAACTCGAATCCCACTGAAAACCGAGGATGAACTCGTGTTCCGGAATGATCTTCAGTTCCTGATCGACTAGTATATGAACATTCTCTATCCAGAGTTGTCGTTCCTGCTACGCTACACAACATCTCTGTCAACGCTCATTTTACAAGATTCTTGTAAAACTTAGAAACAGTAACAAACATGTACTTAAAATTGTTTTAATTATTATAAATATCAATAAAGACGAAAATAAATCACTCATTTCAAATCAATTCTCTCTTAAAAATGATTTTACCTCCCACTTCTTGGAGAACTATTTTGCAGAGGTAAAAATTAAAAAGTTAAAAACGATCACAAATCATTTTTAAGAGAGAATTGATTTGAAATGAGTGATTTATTTTCATCTTTATTGATATTTATAATAATTAAAACAATTTTAAGTAGATTTGTTTTACTGTTTCTAAATTTTACAAAAATCTTGTGTAATGAGCGTTGACTCAGAGATGTTGTGTAGCGTAGCAGGAACGACAACTCTGGATAGAGAATGGTATATGAATGGCTATGTCATAGCCGAACAATGTTTGTTCTAGGTGCTGTTCAGAAATTCATGATCGGTGTCAATTTGGATAGAGCACAGGGCCTTGTCACTATCCAAGTAAATATACTATCAATGCATAAACACAAACGTTTATGCATTGATAGTATATTTACGTGGATAGTGACAAGGCCCTGTGGATAGAGTAGCTTACGGTATATGAAATTAGTTTTTCGAAAACTTATATATTTGAAAAACTGTACACGAATGGTCTTTGAATGGATATTTGAAAACCGTGATATATTACGAAGAGTTTGAAGATACCACAGGGGTAATCAGAATCCATATATCGTATCGAAGTACAGACAACACAATGACCAAAAGGACAAACAACGATATACAAAACATACACATAAAACTAAAGATCGAGTAACACGAGCCCAGGTGCTCCGGAAGGGTAAACAGTTCCTGCTCCACTAGTATTAATGATCTCCATGTAATCATGAAATTATATAGGTGACGATAGTAGATTTTGGCTATTCTGTTTATACTTTTTGGTTTTCTTGCTCTCAAAAACTTGAATTGCTTAGCTTTCTAATAATTTGGTTTTGAGCGTCCCTGATGAAGGTTTTTCCAGAATCTCGTCGTGCGCACTAAATTTGATATCTGCGTTTTTATCAATATAATACATGTATTGTTTCCTGTATATTAGGCTATTTTAAGACAGTTAAGCGATACATCACAGACTCTTGAGAATCCACACTTAAGATTAGAATGTGTAGCAAAAAATAACAGTGATAAACATACGTGACGATAGTATTGTCAATTCAGTTGAAGAAGTTTTAAATGATAAGATATCCAATTGAAAAAGAGGCATCAGTGGGCGAAATGATAAAATCTGTCCTTTTCTTACTTTTTATTTTAGCTTTATCTTGTTTGTCTTATTTTTTGTGAAGTCAAACTGCTACTATCTTTGATTTTCAATATATCTGTTTTTTGCATCATACTGTATTTTTCAATGCAAACTTATTTATGATATAGTATGAAATGAACATAGATATCAAATCTATTACATTCCCTATGGTCCGGGACTTTTGTTTGAAGTAGCAACAATAGGCTTTGTTGATATAGTGCGTCATTCGCTATTTTGAAACCTATGGGAAGTTCTACGAGACTTGTATGAACACTTATTTATACATCTGTATATGCCAAAACACCATTGCATTTTGATTGGTACACAACTCGTTACATCTCTGTTTAAACAGTGAATAGTCGAAGGTATGTATTCTCTTTATTTTATAGTTTCTTGTAATTGGCAAACTCGGGTAAATATTCACTAGTTTCGCAATGCAAACATTTATATGATTTCTTGAAATAATAATAATAATTGAAAAAAACCGACGAGAATCTAAAAATGGGGCTCAACCCGATGGAAAATTGAACTTTTAGGGCAAGAAATGTGTGGAATTTTCAGTCAGATGGTCAAGTTATAACAACTAAACAGAATTGTAATTTAAATGTACCTCATATACAATACCCACGGGGGATATGTTTTGCTATGAATTAATTTGGGTCTAGCCCATACTTTCACGAGCAGTTTCCATTATCGTCTATTTGGTCTCTATGAAACTGGAGAAGAATACTATTCACTCAAAACGAGATTGATCTTTGCAATTTTTATCTGAATATATATGTTCCAAATTGTGCACTTTATACGTAGTCTGATGCATTTTTTTCAGATTTTTTTTCTTTCTTTCAACTGAATTTTAACTTTACACTTTAATGCGATCAAAAACGTCTCTGAAACAGATATCATTAAAATGATACCTAGAATTTGATTGACTACATTTGTTATGTTTGGTGTTAACTGAATTTCAACGTCAAAGTACAAGGATAAATCGCAGAGAAAAAGAAATAGGACCAAAATATCTGCCTTGAAAGTGATTAATATTTACTCAATGATGTAGAAACTGTGTAACTGAACACAACACTCAGATCTGTGCGTCATACCATATTAGACATCGTTACAATTGACGTATGTATGTTACATACACGTCAAATAGTTCCACAGAAACCAAAACTTAATTACAGGTACAAGAACGTAGATACCAAATTTCAATATGTTTTCTAACCGTCAATGAATGTCATATAGCTATAGACATTCCGCAAAAAATATACACACACAAGTTAGTTTACATTAAAGGATTATGTAGATAAAGATTTCGACAGATTATTTCACTATTGCTTTGAACTGTTAAATAATAACTGTCAAATGCTGTTTATTTAATGATTACTAAATTACAATACCCCCAATAATGTACACTGCAATGTTAATTGATATTTTAGAAACGTTACCTTCTTTCGGTACCTGTAAATAAGCCCATTTGTTGTTCTAGATTTTTAAATGATGGCCGAGAACGAAGATGTTAATATGAATACATCTCTATATATGAACGCTGGTGGGTCGGTAAACGGAAAATCATTTGTGAAAGTGAGAAAAATCAAGAAGCAAGTCTTACTAGAACAAAATTTCGACAGATCAGAATTTAAATCGCTGAATATTATAGGTTATCCAAGAACAGCAATAAATAAATCCATGGAAGGAGAGATTAGGACACCATTAAGCAATATAAATATGATAAATACGAAAGTAACATATACTGAACCTAAGGATATTGATCACTTTCGTGTAAACGATAAGCATGGTAAACTTGATGCTGTTCTTCTTGAAAACAATAACAATCTACCAGAGGATAAGAACTCAGAAGGAATGGTTGAATGTAGAAACGTTTGTTGTGAAGGTCTACCAAATATGTATCAGACGGACATGGCCATAATTAATGAAATACAGGACAGATCGAATGTTGATAACAATCCAGAGAACACAGATCACAACAATGTGAAAGAAGAAAAAGAAAGTCGCGTTCCCAAAATATCAGCTATGCCGTTGAAGGATTTAGGAAGGAGACGGGATTCTGTTGTTGCCATGTCTACCAGAAAAATATCGTCCTCTCCTTCTATGTCAAAGTCAAAAATAAGGAAAACAAGTTTTGTGGCACCTCGTACCAGTGTTAGAAGAAAAAGTTCAAATGTACGTGAAACGAAAGTACCATGCCGTAGAACAAACCAAAGGGATTCTGAAGAAACATTTCACCAAGAAACTAGAAATTTTGAAGTAGGCATCACGATGAAGCAATGTGGCGACAAGTCAACAATAACAGTGAATATAGACTCAATTGTCAGCAGTCTTGGTGTGTTGTATCCATCATCAGTTATAGAAGTAACCAGTCCTGATGATCAGTGTATGTTTACTTGTAATACCCAAGGTAGGTCTTATTCTTTTAATATAATTATTTCTGGAATAACTTTATATGTTATCTGACCTGTAATTACATGATTGTTCCTTAGTTAAGATTGTCTATGATGAGTGTGAAATTCCACTTTTAACCCCATTGTCGCTACATCGTTACAGGCACGGTATTGAATGGAGCAAGCAGGAACCATTCGCAAAATCTGCCATACTCGATGGATAGGGAGGTGTACTTAGTTTTCCTTGTTTACCAGAAAACGGGGTTTATCTCATTCTGTGTCTACAGTGACTGACTTTATCCATTCTCTATCCAGAGTTGTCGTTCCTGCTACGCTACAAAAAACGACAACTCTGGATAGAGAATGTGACTTTATCATGTAAAACCATTTCTATTATTACGAGGATCGCATTTCCATACCCATGTGGTGATTGTTTAACTTCAAGTGATCACCGTTTCAGCTAAAATGTAACTAAAAATAAACTAGCATCTAGGTCAATAGGTGGCATTGAGAAGTGCCTATGGTTAGTGATAGATAAACGGTGTCACTAGGAGGAGTCTTTGCTTAGTGATTTATTGTCACATATAAAAGGTGGCACTGTGGTGGGTATATGACTGGTTGCGACAGATAATCAGATAGTACCGGGATGGGCATACTTGTGGTGACATTGATTGACACAGCTAAAAGGTGGCATTGTGAACAGAATGATATATGGGTTGTCCCGAAAAAAATTATTCCCGATCTACGTCCAAAATGAGCATGGGGTGATAAAGCAATTGTGGCGTTTTCAAGCCCACACATGTATGAAAAAGAATCCATAAATGGCCAAAATGTAAAATTTTAGTTAAACACTTTCTTGCATAGAATAATTCTTCTCATATAATCAATACGCTATGCATATCCACAAAGCCATACAAAGTTTGATTTTGGGGATCTTGGACCACCCGTCATTGGAATGGAAGCCCAAATCTATAAAGGGAATGAAAATCAATTTTCTTTTATATATTTATTGAAATGTTGTAGAAATCAATTGTATTGATTAAAACACATTAGGTAAAGTCGTGATAAGCAAACGAACAACAGATGATCTCTATTTTTAAACCTGGACTGTGATACAGGATTTTGGAAGGTTCTGGTTAACTAGAGTAACACGACGGGTGGCACTAGTGGGATTGGGGGGGGGGGGTGGACATGCTTATCCCTCCGGGAACACATGACTTCAAGTTTTAGTGGAGTTTTCGTTGGTTGCTCAATCTCTTATTTTCTGTGACGACAGTTGTCCAACATTGTATATCGTTTTTCCATTTTATTGCAATAGTCGATAAACAATTGTTTTACCATGTATCTATTGTGTCAATTTATCAATGGATTTTGAAACTTGAATAATCTATGCAAAAACCGAGCCCTTGTTTTTGATGAATTTTAAATGATAGGTTTGGTATAACAGATAGACTTAAGTAGCAATATGATAATCTTTCTGCAACAAAACGACAAATCTGGGTACACTTCTTGCCACTTGACGTGTATCTTACTGATAAACTTTAGTTATAAGGCCTTTAATATTTAATATCTATTACACACAACAGAGGTTTTCAGTTATCAAGAGGGAAACTAATATTTGCTTTTCATTTGTTCAAGTGTTTACCATTTGCAACTGTAATGGCACTTCTCTTATTTTACTATCGACTCCACTATCTCTGTACCATTGTTATACATTGGCTTTATGAGAATAAAGATATATAAGAGGAAATACATGCACTAATCATGTTTGTATTTTGAGGATTGAGGGCTAATGTACTGCATTGTATGTATTACTGATTGGAACCGCATCGGTGGTGTAATGGTTAGCGTGCTCGCCTCGAGTGCGATAGATCGTGGGTTCGAGCCCCGGTTAATGAAATTAGCATTTGTTGCTTCTCTGCTTTACACGCAGTTTTATGGAGAAAGAACAAATATTGGTTGGCTTGGAATCAGCATAACGTGCCCGAGTGAAGAGGCATGTCTAACAACTGACAGTTATTTCAACGAACTAGTACTATAAAGATCAAATTAAGCGAGTTGGTCTAATACAAAGCGAATAACACCATATTATCACTGAATGTAACTTGTTCTCGTCACGTGATTACCAACTCACTCACTTTATTACTAATTGGACTTGTGTAAAGCAGAATTTCTCCTATTTTATAATAATTACACCTCTTAATTTTATGATAAAAACAATCTAAACTATTTAAATGTCTATACAATCATTATTTTACACTTTGGATTCCATAACTTTCACTGTTTACAAGAAGAAAGCTATATGATATATTCCTCATAATGTCCTCTGTTACTGAGGATGTAGATGTAGTGTTGGTGACTTCTGGTTGGTTAAAGGGTTTGTCATTGAACTCTGTTTTCCCTATCAATGAAACTGACGGCCACGATATAACTGATGTATTGGTGAACATATTATCATAATCATCATGGCTTTCCAATCGAAAAACTAAGAAAAGAGATATAAACCTTCATTTGACTACTCATGTAGCAATTTCTTTACCTTCCAATGTTGCATTATGTCCCACGATAGTGGTCAGATTGGACATTATCCGATCGACATGCATCCACACACATTATCAAGGATTATACAAAGATACTCTTTTTATTTTCTTGAATTTTTTTTAAAAGAACAAGATTCAAATGCGAGTAATTTATCACACGCCAGACGTGCTGTTGACGGCAAATGCAATAGCTGACGTGACCTTTGGACTAGATAAGCAAAAATGGACGAAATAGCCATTGTTGTTTTGTTTAGATGATGTTGAACAATACGTATTGAAATTCACAGTTCGTAAATAATGCAATTAAAAAAACTAAGGCTTCCATCCCGTAGCCATCGTTCATCGATTGTTGCTATACTGTTTAGGACCTTAGATTTTCTTGCTCCCGAAGACTTTTAAATTATTCAGCTTTCCAGTGTTTTGACTTAGAGCATGCGTTCTCGATGAAGGTTATTTCAGAGACGCGTCATGCGCACTAAACTAGATATCTACGATTTTATTACAAGATTACAATATCGAAATTATTGTTCAATCGTATTTATTTTTAAACTTTGCGCTTTAAATAAACGGGCCTTGTTATTCTTGATGATATAAAGCTGTCCTATAATTATTCAGTTTATTTAATTTAATAAGATTTTATTGAACTTCAAGTATGATGTCGACCACGATCGGACATTTAAAACCAATCGAACACTTCCGGATTTAATAAAAAATCTCATTTATCATACATTGTATTTAAGCGATGCAAATAATTTGACCAGTTTGTAGTTACAAGTATTAAGATAAGCCAAAGAAAGTTTCAAATGTAGGCCTTTTCGTAAAAATATAACTCTTTGATTAAACGAAACAACCTTTATTTGTCAAAAAGATCATAAAAGGAACAACGCCCACATTACTGAAATCATTATCTAAAGATATATTTGTTATAATTATAAATATAACATTATCTTTTAATACTAAGACCAAGTATTATACATTGTTGTACATTGAGTGTTAATAAAAATTAACAATGAAGAACACACCCATGTAAACAAGAAATAACAAGCAGAAACATACAACATAGAGTATACTCTGAAAAGATAATATTATTTCTATGTGGGCGAAACTTGTTCTGAATGTCTATTTGTCAATGGCGATGAAAATGACCCATTTAAAGAAATAATGAAATCGAATGGCAAGATTTCATGACACTGGAAGTATGTCTGATACTAGTTAAGACAGACACATATTAATTGGCCCACTGACCGTTAGTGTTGACTACAAAGTGCATGAACTTAAAATTCACCTTTTTGTATTCTTGTGTTGACAATCTTATATTTATAAACACAGTATCATTTCATTAAGTGGTCACCATAGAAAATGAAGCTCATATCGTTCAGCTTGCATCAATGTTGTCCGTCAGATTAATTGTGGTGTTACACTGTACTTTATAAAATAACCAGAGCTTTCAAAATCATCTGCATTTCAATACAGTTGAGAAGCATTGGTTAAATATATCATATGCTTACTATTTGAGACAAATTTTCAAGTCAAAGTGTTTGACCACCTTTGATGAATAAACGGTAAATTATCAGATAATTTAATTTAGAATATCAAACATTTTAATGAAAAACGGAAAAAAAAAAAAAACGGAAAAAAAAATTAAAATTGGATCTAGAATGTTTCTTGTATAGCAAGATATTAAAAATCCAAGCTTATTTTATTTCAAGAACAATTCTCAATAAATGTGACAAATATGATTATCTGCATTTAGGCTAAAAGAGGAAATTTTGCTGCATATGAAGTGTTTAACATGATATTTTATAGCACAATAGTTACTTATTGCATCTCCGCCAGCCAAGGGTTACGAGCCGCCACCCTCATCTTCATCCGTGATGTCCAGCGTTGGCCGAATTTTCGCGGTTACACTGTGACGGTTTTAAATGGATGCAACTAACTAAAAAAAAATGAGCGTTACAAAAACACATGTATTATAGGAAAAATATAAACATAAAATGGACATGTGTAGGGTGTGCCATAGGGACTTCCAAGAAAATAATGACTAGTACATGGGGACATATTTACTGTTTTGTGCTGATTGATTGCCTGAGAATGATTAAAGTATTTTTATTGACAAATTCCAGACGGCAATGCGCGAGAATAACGAAATTAAATTACAGCCAACACTGCCAAGTGTGAAGAGGGGTGGCGGTGGCGGTGGGGGAATCGTAGTGTAAGCTTTGGCTAGAGAAGATGCACTTATTGTGGCCAATTCAAGGAAAAAATATGGAAATAAGGTTGAAGTCAAATGAAGTTTAGAAATTTTTTTTTTAACATGGATAAAACATTTCTAGTTTAACTTTTTTCTGAGAAATAAAACAAACAGTTTTTCTTTTATTAGTATACTTATGAATTTCTACAAAGTAATAACATTTCACGTTTTATTTAGTATTAAAAGAAGCGACGAGTAGTAGCCCTATTTATAAAGCTCGTACAAAATGATTTGATATTAACCAACAATATACGTAACCGTCAAAATTTCCCTCATAGAAATTAGATTAGGTACGATATGAAATCCGAATGCCATGAACCTACACCCTACAAGTATATAACAATACACGAAACGATGTTACCATACTATTTTCCTAAAGAAAATGTGGATAATTTTGATCTAATGACGCGCGTCCGGTTAAATTTCTAAAGAATTTTCGCTAAAACATGAAACACATATAATGAGATCATGTTACAACAAGACAATAAATTAATTCATATTCATATGTACAGCTTATGATGTCATTTCATTTAAACATTAACACTAAAAATGGTAAAATTTATTAGATACTGCGGTTTCTAAGCACACAATAAACTTAGTAGCGACACTAAATATAGAATGATGACTTTCAGTTCAAACAATATTAAGCTTAATATCAAATAAAGTGTTACTATACTATACTAAAAATCTTTTCACGCCCATATCATATTAATCAGACTGACACAGAGAGCTGGTCTCTCTTAGATAATTAGAATTAGGTAAGACTTTTAAGTAAATTTCACATATGTACATGTATCAAAATGAACAAACTCGACAAAGAAGAAAAAAATACTCAGAAAGAGTCCCTATAGATTAACGTTTCCTTTTGTGAAATAATATTGATATTTAAAACACGAAAATCAGTTAACAATTTGATTGAATCAGGTATTGGTTGATGCATTTTGACACGTATATTCTTTGACAGTTATTCGAACTAATTTAAGATCAGTTCATATTGTTCAGATAATTTGTGTACGATATGGAGATTTTCATAACTTTTATTACGCGTTTTATGAAGCGTTTAGTATAGATTTGATATTTTTACTATATATTTATCATATTAACTTTGTTAATATAAATGAATTTATAAAATAATCCTGACCCATTGTAGATATACTTAGCAACATTATCACCATGAAGATCCACTATGAATTGTAACATTTAAATTCGAAATCTTTTGCATATTGAATCTCGAAGCTAATCGTTTATTAATGCCATTTTACGGTCTTTTAATTTATCAACATTTGATCACGCATTCAGATCTACACTGGAATTGTAAGACACAGTCGAAATTCATTTGTCAATGCTGCACTTTTGAAACTACGAAATATCAAATCCTCAATATAATAATATCAATACAATCTCATGCATTTTCTCATGAAAAGGACATTTATCATGTAATAGACACAATGTTATTGTATCACTCTTGACGTCCTCTAATGTTTATCAACAAAGAAGCATGATATCCATGTTTGTTTAAATCAAATCTTGAGAGTATTCAAGATTAAATATAAGAACACTTCAATTCTATATCGATCATTTGTATCCTTATAGATAAAAGAACAATAATTAATTTTATATGTAGACTGAAGATCAAAGGAGACAAAATCAAATCAAAAGTAAAGGTCATCGATAGGGTTAAAGAGATCTCAAGTAAAAACTTTAAAAACTTTTGATTAAATCTTATATAAGCCCTAAATACATCTTACAAAAGGAAACTAGTTGATAGTATTACAAAAAAATGCAAAACGTGCAACATATAAAGCAGTTGTTTATATCTCTAAACACAAGTCAGTCTGTTTATATGATAAAGAATTTATCGTTTTTTCTTCACAATGTGACAACAAATTACTTTCAATTGAAATTTTGTTTATACAATCCACTTGATACATGGAAAAATTATTAAGTCGCATGAATAAATTTCATTCAAATGCTGTGAAAACAATTATTCATATTTTAGTAAAAAGCAAAGGAAACAGTAGTACAGCCAACATGCCTCCAAGAAGTAAGTACGAATAATATGATATACGATTCCCCTTATTGTTCTATTCATGATATCTCAGAGAAAGAATAGGATGCAATAATTACAGCATAAACTAATTGCTGTAAAATAACATCAAATAGGGTTGTTGCAATGAATTCATAGCAGTAGGAAAGTCATGTTGTTACCTATGCAATCGGCGCCTAACGCTACACACTCTTATATGCTACAGTTTATCTGCGAGGTTCAGTGGTTACCTCTGGGTAGTGCGCATTCATGAGCAATAACAATGGAAAGCCACGATATATACTAGTACATACCATAACTGCAATATTGTCGAAAGTCAAGTGACATTGTTAATCCTCTTTCTTTCATAACGAGTGATATTTCAAAGCCCTTTTTGCTGTCTGAAGTTTTTATCACAGTAGTTTTTGCATGGCCCATTAATGTAGCCCGGATCAAGAAAAGACAAAGCAAAACATGTACGCAGATTTGTAATTCTAAAGAAAGTCAAGATGAATGTGAAATTATTTCCCCAACATTTCAGTATTTTATATGCTCTCAAATGATGAAACATTGGAGTGGTATTTTACAATTTTAAAAGAAAAAGTGAATAGACTAAATCATTGTGACCACACACAAGTTAAATATAACAAACATTTATTACAGACGAATCTCCGATAACCATCAACCAAGAAAAGTCATCAATAACAGAAATTATAAAAGAAATGAAACAGACGCCAAACAATGTATCATCCCAGATACGTATTTGTAGGAAGATGGCCATATTCGCAAATGACGGTATGTTTTATGATAGCAAGTGACGGTATGTTGTATGATACCAAAATGATGGTATGTTTTAGTATAATAAATGATGGTATGCTTTATAGTATCAAGTGACTGTATGTTTATTATACCAAATGACGGTATGTTGTATGATACCAAAATGATGGTATGTTTCATTATACAAAAAATGACGGTAAATTTTATCATACCAAATTACGGTATGTTTTATGATACCAAAATGACGGTATGTTTTATCATAACGGTATGTTTTATTATGATAAATGACGGTATGCTTTATGATACCAAGTGACGGTAAGATTTATGATACCAATTGATGGTATGTTTTATGATACCAATTGACGGTATGATTTATGATTCCAAGTGACGGTATGATTTATGATACCAATTGACGGTATGTTTTATGATACCAAATGACGGTATGATTTAAGATTCTAAATGACAGTATGTTTTATGATACCAAATGACGCTATGTTTTATGATACCAAAATGACGGTATGATTTAAGATTCTAAATAACAGTATGTTTTATGATACCAAATGACGGTATGCTTTATGATACCAAAATGACGGTATGATTTATGATTCCAAGTGACAGTATGTTTTATTATACTACATGACGGTATGATTTATGATACCAATTGACGGTATGCTTTATGCTACCAAAATGACGGTATGTTTTATCAGAATATACGAGAAATTAATAAAATCATTACTCAGATTGTAACAATACATTTATTATTATCACATTAAACACCAAAGTGTATTGTGACAACGCATATATGAACTCACAGTAATGAATATAATATAAACATTGAAGATTGAGCTACGTGTCATTGTTTTGGAATCGTGACCTAGCAATACAACGAACGATTGCTTTACCTTTATTTCCATTTTTTTACAGTTCGAAGATAATTCTGTTATTTGACAATCTGAATAGTTGACGTCATTTTATTTTACATTCTGATACCTTAAATACTGATGATTTGAACATTCCCGAGAATTGCATATTCATTTAGATACATATACCACAAGAGCCATTTAAAGCATTTTATTTGGGGAGAGTACATTTGTACAAAAACAAAATAAATTTTATCTAAGTGAAAAAAATATTAATTTGCTATTTAGGTCAAACTTTCCACGACAACCTTTGATGAAATATGAAAAAAATAAACATTGCAACGCCTTGTGCATATACAATATTTATAAAGGATAAAGACGGATAATATGTTTATCTCCTTATTATATTATTTGGCAAAAAATAACAATATCTTGTAGTGATGTTTAAATTTCATGGTCAAGTATCAAAATTATGGATTAAGAGAACCTAGATAATGATGTTTTCTTTTGTACTAGACAAATTATGACTAATATGTATGTTATAAGACTTCTGACTTTTTGCAGACTCTCTTCATGTTTTGCTGGCAAAACAAGAGGGAATATCTCATATCATCAAGTCCATGACAAACTTCAAAGAAAATCATGATCTCATCAAATCAGCTTGCCAAACATTACTTAGAATGACAGCAGTGTCTGGTAAGATATGTTACTTAAGATGACAGCAGTGTCTGGTAAGATATGTTACTTAAGATGACAGCAGTGTCTGGTAAGATATGTTACTTAGAATGACAGCAGTGTCTGGTAAGATATGTTACTTAAGATGACAGCAGTGTCTGTTAAGATATGTTACTTAAGATGACAGCAGTGTCTGGTAAGATATGTTACTTAGAATGACAGCAGTGTCTGGTAAGATATGCTACTTAAGATGACAGCAGTGTCTGGTAAGATATGTTACTTAAGATGACAGCAGTGTCTGGTAAGATATGTTACTTAAGATGATAGCAGTGTCCCATCAAATCATCTTAACTGTAGTTGTAAATCATAAGAACATACCAATGGAGATACATGCTGATCAGGAGATTGTAACATCTGATCATATTAATTCACGTTTGTTCTAGTCACACATAATTTGATAGTTATGCTCTCTATGCTCACGTTTGTTTGTAGTTGTATAACATTTGATTAGTAAGAAAAGATATGGAGGTAAATGAACATTAAAAGACTATCCAACATTACACTTAGACACATGTTAAAGTAAAGGAAGAGCTTGTAGTAAGAAAGGATTTGGATGTAAATGAACATGAGAGACTATCAAACATTACACTTAGACACAAATTAAGGTAAAGGAACAGCTTGTAGTAAGAAAGGATATGGATGTAAATGAACATTAAAAGACTATCCAACATTACACATAGACACAAATTAAAGGAACAGCTAGTAGTAAGAAAGGATATGGATGTAAATGAACATTATTGGGTATCCATCATTACACTTAGACACAAATTAAGGTAAAGGAACAGCTTGTAGTAAGAAAGGATATGGATGTAAATGAAAATTATTGGGTATCCATCATTACACTTAGACACAAATTAAGGTAAAGGAACAGCTAGTAGTAAGAAAGGATATGGATGTAAATGAACATTAAAAGACTATCCAACATTACACATAGACACAAATTAAAGGAACAGCTAGTAGTAAGAAAGGATATGGATGTAAATAAATATTAGAGAATATCCATCATTACATATTGACACAAATTAAAGTAAAGGAACAGCTTGTATAAGAAAGAATATGGATGTAAATGAACATTAAAAGACTATCCAACATTACACATAGACACAAATTAAAGGAACAGCTAGTAGTAAGAAAGGATATGGATGTAAATGAACATTAAAAGACTATCCAACATTACACTTAGATACAAATTAAAGTAAAGGAACAGCTAGTAGTAAGAAAGGATATGGATGTAAATAAACATTAGAGAATATCCATCATTACATATTGACACAAATTAAAGTAAAGGAACAGCTTGTATAAGAAAGGATATGGATGTAAATAAAAATTAGAGAATATACAACATTCCACATAGACACAAACTAAAGTAAAGGAACAGCTTGTAGTAAGAAAGGATATGGATGTAAATGAACATTATTGGGTATCCATCATTACACTTAGACACAAATTAAAGTAAAGGAACAGCTTGTAGTAAGAAAGGATATGGATGTAAATGAACATTATTGGGTATCCATCATTACACTTAGACACAAATTAAAGTAAAGGAACAGCTTGTAGTAAGAAAGGATATGGATGTAAATGAACATTATTGGGTATCCATCATTACACTTGGACACAAATTAAAGTAAAGGAACAGCTTGCAGTAAGAAAGGATATGGATGTAAATGAACATTATTGGGTATCCATCATTACACTTAGACACAAATTGAAGTAGAGGAACAGCTTGTAGTAAGAAAGGATATGGATGTAAATGAACATAATAGAGTACCCATCATTACACTTAGACACAAATTAAAGTAGAGGAACAGCTTGTAGTAAGAAAGGATATGGATGTAAATGAACATGAGAGACTGTCCAACATTACACTTAGACACAAATTAAAGTAAAGGAACAGCTTGTAGTAAGAAAGGATATGGATGTAATGTAAATGAACATGAGAGACTGTCAAACATTACACTTAGACACAAATTAAAGTAAAGAAACAGCTTGTAGTAAGAAAGGATATGGATGTAAATGAACATTATAGAATATCCATCATTACACTTAGACACAAATTAATGTAAGGATTATCGATCTTAGTGCTACTATGTATTTCATGGTCACAGTTGAGTGTTCAATAATTAACATAACTCATACCCTAAAGTGAGTGGGGAAAGGTCCATATCCTGCAGTGGTACTCTTTACATTTGTCTATAAAAGGTCCATATCCTGCAGTGGTACTCTTTACATCTGTCTATAAAAGGTCCATATCCTGCAGTGGTACTCTTTACATCTGTCTATTAAAGGTCCGTAGCCTACAGTTGAGTGATACTCTTTACATCTGTCTATAAAAGGTCCATATCCTGCAGTGGTACTCTTTACATCTGTCTATTAAAGGTCCGTAGCCTACAGTTGAGTGGTACTCTTTACATCTGTCTATAAAAGGTCCATATCCTGCAGTGGTACTCTTTACATCTGTCTGTAAAAGGTCCATATCCTGCAGTGGTACTCT
>MJUT01024369.1:154190-170125 GCA_002080005.1 Gigantidas platifrons
TTACTGTTATAAGTCCACCAATACATGGTATGTCTAAGACCTCCAATACATAGTACTTTTACTGTTATAAGTCCACCAACAGATGGTATGTCTAAGACCTCCAATACATAGTACTTTTACTGTTATAAGTCCATCAATACATGATATGTCTAAGACCTCCAATACATAGTACTTTTACTGTTATAAGTCCACCAATACATGGTATGATTCATGTTTACTTCTTTCAAATACTGACCGCCTTCAACGAGCTGAAAATTATTTTGATAAGTTTTTCAAAGTATGTTTTACTTTATTTAATTTTTCAAAACCAAGATATTGCAAAGTCGTGCGGGTATTGGATGTTTCCCTCGTTTAAAGTGGTCAATTTGTATAAGTGGCAACACTAAAAGTCGTGCGGGTATTGGATGTTTCCCTCGTTTAAAGTGGTCAATTTGTATAAGTGGCAACACTAAAAGTCGTGCGGGTATTCGATGTTTCCCTCGTTTAAAGTGGTCAATTTGTATAAGTGGCAACACTAAAAGTCGTGCGGGTATTGGATGTTTCCCTCGTTTAAAGTGGTCAATTTGTATAAGTGGCAACACTAAAGGTTAATACATATGTAGTTACAACTCTTCTCTTTAACAGAAGTTGTTATCGTTTTTTTGGATTATATTATTAGGAATTCTTTATTGTCATATTTGTTTTTATTCATAGATGAAATTTGTATGGATGTTGTCCATGCCGGAGCAGTAAAAATTGTATTAAATGCTTTAGAAAGAAGTGATGACGACGAATATTTACTAGAATGTGCTACATGGGGGCTGGCATGTCTTACTAAATATGGCAAGTATTACATACTACTGTAATAGCATACCACAATGTCATTTTTACCATAGAAGTGTATTTAAACATGTTTCAATGATATATCATTACGTGAATTTACGACATATCATTATGACAAAAGAACATCAAATATATATAAATAAAAGCTCTCCACTGCTTTTTGAATATTAATTTGAGTCTAAGTGTAATATTGACAAGTCTCTCATGTTAATTTCCATCATATCATTTTTGATCTTAAAGCAAACAAACAAACAAATTCTTGGAGAAATACAACATGAAATGATACAATTTCATTTGCTATTTGACAGAAAGGACATCTTAGTTAGTATTACTGTACATATTATTTCAGAAGAAACATGCCAGGATATATGTGATAAATGTGCCATACAACGTTTGGTGAATGCAATGAAGAAATATCCAACCAAAGAAACTATACAAGAGTATGGTTGTTGGTGTATTTGTAATGTAATAGCTCATGGTAAGTGGATTTGTTTATGTATTTATCTGTAATATCTGTAATGTAATAGCTCATGGTAAGTGGATTTGTTTATGTATTTATCTGTAATATCTGTAATGTAATAGCTCATGGTAAGTGGATTTGTTTATGTATTTATCTGTAATATCTGTAATGTAATAGCTCTTGGTGAGTGGATTTATTTATGTATTTATCTGTAATATCTGTAATGTAATAGCTCTTGGTGAGTGGATTTATTAATGCATGTATCTGTAATATAATAGCTCATCGTAAGTGGATTGCTATTACTGTACAGCCTTAAATATTTCCTTCATACTATTTTTGAACCAGTTTGTACTAGAGAAATATCACATTAAGTTAGCAACATCGTCGATAAAGTTCCAGTGTACAATAAAATTGTAAATGCCATATATTAATAAATTGTAGGGTATTTATCACGCACAAACACACATACACGTTAAGTCAAATTATGAGTCCCTCTTGAAACTCTATGTTAACATGTTATGAATTTCATCTGAAACAGGCAAAGATATGAAATAATGAATATTATCTGCTTACAAATACAATTTTACAGATATCATTATAATAAAGTCTCTTTGGTTTATATAGACACAACGCTGGATATCAACATCAGCCACAGCATAGTTGATGTACTATTAGATGCCACCAGTATGTTCATAGAAAACATAGATCTCCAAGAACAGATATTGTTTACAGTCAGCAATATAATTACAACTGATGGTAAGTTTTTAATAAGCCTTGTGGATATAGTAGAAATTATTGTATGTTAAATGTCAATTGAGAATAATGTTGTTAGCTGTAGTCATGACGAAAACAAATTACAAAAATCATATATAAAATGGTGGCACTGTATATGAGGAGGCAATGGATAGACCACAGAAAATGACCTTGCAGCGTGCAACCAATGAATTGTCCAACAAACTAATACTTATTAAATACGAATGCCGTGACGTGTAAATGAGAGTAGTTTCTCGAAACACGAGACACACATTTGTATATATCATTCCACATGCACAAACAAAGGATTCCACATTCATTTTAACCTGCAGCGAAACAATTGCGCCCATTTTTATATTTCATGCGAATGTGTAACTGTAATTTGTAGTTTATTCAGTATAAAACAATGAAGCATTAACATCTTGAAATTAGTATTTAGACATCTATAAATAATGAAATAGACCATACAAGTAGTCTATTTTAACCAAACAATAATGTTTTCTTTGTATTTGTTCTGCAGTTCTGCTATGTGTGTATGATATGTCATTTTAATTATTTCATAGAATTAATTCTTCACCGATTTGTTACGAACAATGGTGTTGCATTGACCATCAAAACTATGACACAGTACCCCGATCATTGTCCAATCCAGGAACATGGATGTAGAATAATAGGAAACACATCAGTACAAGGTAGGTATCGCTATATGAAGTATCTATTATTGTGTCTAATATAAGGGCCACACTAATTGTAATAGTCGTATGATAAAGGTAATATAATGTTGGCCCTGTGATGTATTAACACGTTTTTTGTGTAAATTACCAACCTTAAAAAGCTTGCAGTTGTCTAGAGTAATACGTAGTACGCATGGCTGTAATTGTTGATAACTTTATTATATGTACTGATATAGTTTACTCAATTTGTTATTGTTTATTTTCACTTTTCAATTACGAGCTTTTAAATACAACAAGTTTTAATAAATAAAATGAATAATAATAGAGTTATACGGTGTTTGAAAATCATCTAATTTTAGCTACATTTTGAGATTTTCCATTTGTTCCTCTTGGTAAATTATATTTGGGATTCGTAGCAAAGACAATTACAATATTGTTGTTTGGTTGCAGATAAACACAGACTGTATATTGAAATGGAAGGCGGCTCAAAGGCTATTGTGTCAGCTATGCTGACCTTAGATAACTGTGATGAATTGCAAGAAGTTGGGTGCCTAGCATTGACAAATATAACAGCAAATGGTAAGTATGAAACCAGTATGTCTCTGAAATATATATAATATGGAAAGGTACATTATTAATTCTGCGGAGTTTACCTTTGCTTACATTATAAACATAGGTATCTAGAACGCACTTGGCGTTTCTGGAACAACCGTCATCAAGTACACTCAGTCAAAAAATTACAAAGCCATATAATCCAAATGTCTTTGTGAGGAAGTAACACAGAACGTCTAAACAGTATAATAGCCTATCATAATCAAATTGTCAAATATACTTGTCATTTAGCACCATCTTGACACATGTTGGATACATTTTGACACATACAATGTTAATAAAAGATGCGAAAGTTATTTGGTTTTAGAAAGCTATTTGTTGAATGAACCTGTTTGGGATTGTCTTTTTTCTGTGTTCATTTTCAGTTTATAAAAACAAAGTAACAGCAGTAAAGAATGGATGTGTAACTGCTGTATTGAAGGCTATAGGGAACAATGGTGATTGTGAAGACATAGTATTGTCTGGATTGAAAACAATCTGCAACGTAATTGAAATTGGTATGTTATAGTATATTACCAATAGGAAGAGATAAAAAAAAAATAGTAATTTTAATTACAGACAAGACAGTTAATATACTGACATAAGAATAGTTAGTGCATTGTACAATAGTATTAAGCAAAATCGAAATATATTGAAAAATACCGTTCCATTATACGAGTCAAATGCAAATTGTACTAATACACAAAGTACATTACCAACTTAGTGCGCACAACACGTTGTTGGAATAACGGTTATGTAGTAAAAAGACTAAAATCCCAAATAATTAAAAACAAAAGTATTTGGAAGCAAGAAATACCAAAGACAGAATAGCCAAATATAGGCTATAGTCAATATCATGCAAGAAATATTCTGCTGTAAGAAAAAAAATTCTGATAAATTTATAGTAAATAATATTGCTGTTAACGAATCAATAAATAAATAAGTTAAAAGTTTCTCATTTACAATGCTTTCCCATAAAATCTGTGTTTGTAAAAATAAAACATTATCTAAACCTGTAATTTCTTGAATTTCAGACGAAGCATGTTACCATTTTATAGAAGAAAATGGAATACAAGTATTATCCTCATTGCTTTCTGAGAAGACGAATTGTGTAGAAGACATAGAAATATTATTATTTGCTGCGAATGCCCTTTCTAGAATATCCTCCATTTTAGGTACATATAATATTTGTTTTCCTACACATGTACTATTGCATTTTTGTATACGTTCCATTACGATTTATGATACAAAAACATCACAACAAGCTGCAGAAAACCTTGCACCCTTTTTAAATAAAAATAATAATATATAAAAATAATTTATCACAATACTATGTTGTTGTAGTAAGTAGAAATCAAATACGTTGGTTACTGTGTAGAAAAACACTTCGGTTATTGAATAGCAAATATACTTTAGTTACTGAGAAGAAAAACTACTTTGGTTGCTGAGTAGAAAAGGTTCGGTTACTGAGGAAAAAATACGTTGGTTAATGAGTAGAAAAGGTTCGGTTACTGAGGAAAAAATACGTTGGTTAATGAGTAGAAAAATACGTCTATTGCTGAGTGGTGAAATACATTGGCTACTGGAGTAAATAGTGAAACTACTGATATTTGTTCTTTTTTGTTTTCTATGCTACCTGATCATATGTCAATTTGGGGATAAAATGTCAAATTTATACCCTTACTACCATTGTGTGTGGCGCTTTGTCACTACCATTGTGTGTGGCGCTTTGTCACTACCATTGTGTGTGGCGCTTTGTCACTACCATTGTGTGTGGCGCGTTGTCCTTAATGTAGTGTTAACTAATTAATATAAAACCATTGTTTAATCGTTGTAGGTATTGAAACAAATCATATTGATGGAGCAGAGCAATTGTTATTCCGTATTAAGGATAGGACTGGTGAAGATCCGGAAGCAATTTTATGTATATGTCGTTTCTATGAACATTTGTTGCAAACAGGTATGTTTTTTTATGAGAAAGCTTGTCATCAAAATACATACTGTTAATTCAAGATTCGCCTTACGAGACAATGTAGCACTTCGACTATAGATGATATATTTTTTTACATAGCGGATGTGGCCTATTGGTCCAGGATGCTAGATATAAGGCTGAGTGATGTGTGCCGCAGTGTTTCAATGGTTTGAGTTCAAATTCGATCAAGGGAAACACAGATTTGTCAGCTTAAAAATCTAATTCTAACACTGTTGCGCTAAGTTTTCAGACATATTTAAATATTTAGTATTAACCTTGTATTTCAAGTAACTTTGAAATTCAGCCAGGAAAATATAGTGCATGGTTGTGACGTTTGCATAATATACGTTATTTCAGTGACTATATGATGAATTCTTCGTCACCCTATACAATAAATGCATGTATATACATTAATTAAATTTATGCTTTTTTTATTGCCTGCACTTAATTTCAGAATTTATTTAAATACTCTTTTATATTAATTATGTTTATAGAAATTGGATACAGGAGTTTTCGAACTAAGAATGCAGAAGAGTGTGTTTATCACTGGATTGATACGTTCACACACGACATCAATATTCAAACAAGCTGTTGTAAGATTATTGCTGCAATGGCTTTGTGTAAGTAGATAAATTTGAACTACCGACATTTTATACCTTAAAAATATCGTCAGTTTACATTTGATATTTATTCAAGTCAATGTTTTTGGGCTAGTACTATTTTTGTCTGGTATCATACCAAAGCATATTATATCAATTAGGAAGTATGCACATGACCGCATCATACCACTAACAGGTGAGGTTTGAGCCCATAAAACTAGTTTAACCCCGCCACTTGTTATTGAAGTGTTTGTACTAAGCCAGGAAAGTGAGCGGTTATGTATTTATAGGAGGTATCGATTTTCCCCTCTTTCTACGATTTTTCTATTAGATTTTGGAACTGTTCCAGCAGTATTGTATTTTTTAGTTTAGTTTTTCATTTCATTAAGCTACTTATGATGACAATGTTATAAATTCTGACTTACACACATACACACATTGTATCGTTATCGTAAGAACGGTAACTCCATTTATTTTTGCTGAAAGTTTATGAATTCTTTTTATGTGCTGTGTGTGTACGTCTTTATCACATAAATATAAATATACATTGATAACTTACATTACAAATCAGATTCCACTGCATTTTAAAAACCACACATATATCGCGTAGAGGAATAACCATAGATGTTTTCATCTGCAATAGATTGGATAGTGGGGCTCTGACAAGGATAGAGTGGTCTTTGTTTAGTTTCAATATACATAAACGCATTGACAATACATTCTGCATTTCGATTTAAAATATTTAATGATATAGATAGGTGATGAGAATTTGGGAGTAGCTGAGGATAGAGGTTGTATTATTGGTTTCGATGATGAAACTGTTGTCAAACACCGAATGCGAACTCACTCAGTTTGTTTTAACGTTCCCGAAACGACCACCAATAATCGTCATGCTATACGCGACGAAGTGAGAGTGTCTTGATAAGACATATGACCCATCAGACAATACAAGAGATGAGTGATCATAGTATGACACTATTGACCGTCAGGTGATTGATTTATTGGGTAATACCATAACAAAGAACATACGACATTTCACTGTATAATTGAAAATATAAAGGGAGAATAGTTATGAAATTATAGCAATATAATCTGATCATAAATAAACTTGTCTGAACGATAACAAGATTAGATGAAAAACTATAACCTCCTATTGGACATACCGGTATCACAAACTTAATGGCTAAGAAATGGTAAATTCCACACACAGGTTTCTCGATTTCTTAGATTAACACATCATTTTGATATAAGTATATGACAGATGGTGTATAATTAGTTAGTCTATTAGCAAGTTATAAAAGAACGCTGTTTGCATCCAATTAATTTGTTGCAACTTATATGTTACATAACATGGTTGATGAGAAAAATTCTTATCTGCCAAAATATAGTCTGTTGATTATTAGAACACGAAACATTCTTTGTACAGTGAAATCTGTAAACTATAACTAGACACAGTGTAAACCGTTGATGAAGACCGTGATGGTCTAATGCCCTTCAAATAAGGGTAATCTCAAAATTACCGAACACTGAGCAATCATCCAAAGGGAAAGGGAAAACTCATAAGTCAACAAACAGACAAAATCAGTCAACAACCGGAAAACTGGGAAAACCGCAATGAACTTCGACTTTTTGCATTATAAATAAACTAAAGACTATGTATATTTAATCGAGTGATCTAGTGCACTTGGGCATAAGGCTAAACCACGGATACTGTAGTTTATCAAAGGTGTTGGTTCGAAGTACGTCGATGGTAGAACACACAAAAATGGTACATCAAAAATCGAATTATATCAGTATTGGGGTTCATTTTCAGACATATATGTATACGGGTATTGCAATATTAGTAATCATCTATTGTGAAAATTAAACGTGCATGTGTATGTAGTAATTACCATATGTAATACGTCGGTAGATGTATGTTTATATTTACTGTCGTGTATTTAATAAATTACTTTCTCGTCATGTATTAACCGTATGGCACATAAAACTAAAACAGATGAACAATCTGGCTCAAACCAAATAATCGAGAGGAAACCCAGCAGCTAGTGATGAATAGGCAGTTTCTGTTTCGTTAGACACCCACCGTGTTATTCACAAAAGTCTTGTCAGGGATGGAGAAAAGAAGAAACATATCTACGTGACAACGTAAAAGGTAAAAGATTCATTGCCATGGATATCGTACTAATACATTAAACATTTTCATAATGAATTATTGAGTATTTTGACTGATAAATATTCATCATGTTGCACACAGGCATCAATGGCAAAAAGTAAAACAAACGTCAATTATACTCCAGAAAACTTGTTCCATAGGTTACTGCTGCCATTTGTGACATGTTTAAATTGTGATTTTCTATTTTGTTTGTCTAACATGTGACATTTCTTATTATATACAGATGATAAAGAGTCATATAAAGATTATTACAATGTCCTGGCAAAATGCATGGAGACTTTTACAGAAAACGGTGATATCCAATTAATTTGTTGTGGTGCAATAGTATACATTGCTGATAAAGATGGTAAAGTATTTGTATTTACATATATGCATATTCATTAAATGCATCAATGTGAATGTACTCTCGATTTACACTTAACATTACACTTAACATTGTTTTTACAAAAAGTAAAATGTATTCAGATTAACTAAATGACGTTGTGAGGTAAATTTATTATACAATAAATATGTGTTTACATGGATATTCTCTCAATTATTCTTAATTTCGTAGGGAGAGTGTTTCATTCACATTTCATGTTTTATTCATTAGGTCATTACAGAGGTTCCAAAAATTTTGAACATCTTCTTAACTCTTTGGAATATTCCAAAATGATATTGGTGTATTTTTGTTTTGGATGTTCGTGTTCTCGGGAGACTATTATTCTATTATTTCCGTCATAGGTAAGAAAGGTTCGAAGATAACAAAGTGGTAATCGTAAGCCGGAAATCGAAGAAGGGGAGATAATACAATGGCCAAATGAAAAAGGACAAAATGACAAACAATGATCAGCAAAACACTACACAGAAAACTATAGATTTGCGCAACACTATTCCCACTGAAAACCATAGTCGATTTTGGCTCTCTTATTTAATCATTTAGTTTCCTCGCTCATAAGGACTTTGACTTTTTGCGTACCTGGATGATTTTCCAGAATAATCACTAAATTAGATAATTACGTTTTTATTGCGTCTCCGAAAATGTTCATATTGTATGTTTCCTGCAATGGTTACATGGTATGATTCTGGCAATGGTTACATGGTATGTTCTGGCAATGGTTACCTGTTATGTTTCTCGCAATGGTTACATGGTATGTTTCTCGCAATGGTTACATGGCATGGCTCCCGCAATGGTAATAATGTATGTGAAATCATAAAATAGGAATATATTTACAAATGAACATGCTAGACGATAGCATTTTACATCCGGAAAAATATAAAGTAACAAAAAAAAACTGGTGCAATTGCATTTCACCATCTCACCCATTAGCATCATTAACCCAAGCAATTCTCGATCATGTGTTTTAAAATTTGTAATAACAATTAGAAACAGTGTGGTTTTCCTCTATAAATTCTTGGGTTTTAACAAGTATGTTTTATATTAATATTTATGTTTCTTGTTAGATTCCCAGACATTATCGTACTATTCATGTAATTCTTAAAACAAATATTATATCTGTGTTAATGTTCTAGTAATTTATCATTCTTTATCGAACAAAAAAAAATATATAACAGCCTATAAATATATATACAGTGATTAATCAAGGTAGTTATTAAATAGATGTTTCAGTCGTGTTTTTACATATATTGCAGAGATGTATAGAGATTGTTTGGTGCAAAAAGGTGCAGCAACCCTTGTGATGAATGCCATCAAGGAGAACATCTCGTATGAAAAAATTGTTGATGTGGGTTTAATGGCACTAGATGCATTAGTGACAAAAAGTAAGTTGCATCTTCGTCTGATAAAGATAAAATAATTACCACAACTGTGCAACACCATTGCGTAATGTTTATTTTCACGAAATTGGTAAGATATTTTCATGGTTTAGCTAAGCAACGTATTGTCTATTTCTACCACCATTTTATTTCCAACAGACTTGAAAAACTGCTTACGGAAAAAATGACGTTCGGAAAAAGGGACTACATTACATTTTAGGGGGTTTAAAAGTACACAGAACCAGAATTATTCCAACGATTTATTCAGTTTTAAATTATTTTTCAGATAAAAAGGGCGGGATGAAACAATGAGCTTTTCCATACCGCGAAATTTTGACAATGAAATTATGATGACAAGCAAAAAATTGCACACCAAATAAAATCTTTACACGACGCTTTTCTGTAATAACCTTCATCAGGCAGCTCATAGTCAAAAGATTAGAAAGTACACGAGGCTTTTCTGTAATAACCTTCATCAGGTAGCTCATAGTCAAAAGATTAGAAAGTACACGAGGCTTTTCTGTAATAACCTTCATCAGGTAGCTCATAGTCAAAAGATTAGAAAGTACACGAGGCTTTTCTATAATAACCTTCATCAGGTAGCTCATAGTCAAAAGATTAGAAAATACACGAGGCTTTTCTGTAATAACCTTCATCAGGCAGCTCATAGTCAAAAGATTACAAAGTGTAATAACCTTCATCAGGCAGCTCATAGTCAAAAGATTACAAAGTGTAATAACCTTCATCAGGCAGCTCATAGTCAAAAGATTACAAAGTGTAATAACCTTCATCAGACAGCTCATAGTCAAAAGATTACAAAGTGTAATAACCTTCATCAGGCAGCTCATAGTCAAAAGATTAGAAAGTCAAATGATTTGATGGTGTTTGGTTTTTCGTCAATCCCACAATTTTTCATTTGATTTAAAATATTATTTATTACAGCTGATTTAATAGATCAGAATACAGATTGTACACTACCATTTTTACTTCGACTTCTCCAGTTATATCCAGACAACACAGAAATCCAGATCCATGGATGCCGTATGCTGTCTAAACTACGTCCTAACATAAGTGGTAAATATTGTTTTTTATTAAGCTACAAGAAGAGTGTGAAGATGCTGCCAAAAGGGTAATCAGAAGCCGTATACCGAAGAAGGGTAGAATATGCAATGGTTCAAAGAAGACAAAAGAACAAACAACGATCTACAAAACACTGCACAGAAAACTATAAAGACTGAGTAACATGAACCTCACCACGGGTGGACGCATCTGCTCCGGAAGGGTATGCAGTTCTGCTCCACTAGTGGTACCCGTCGTTTTACACTTGTTGTAAAACCAGTGATAAGTGATGAATGAGGAAGGGACCAGATTGTGAATAATATCCGTGTGTATTTGTGACATAGATGTTCCGTAACTGTTAACACAGTTACTCTTATCCTATCTATTTCTATTGTATACGATAGACAGAATACATTTCATCAAGGCGTTGATCTCTTTCGAAAAACTTTGTGAAAGATAAGATGGGAGGATTATTTAAGAATAATCCATTTAATAGCTTAGTATTCAGAACACGGTGACGTTAAAAAATGTCTGAATACAAACTACAAGCTCGAGGTAAGAGTTGTGGAATATAAAGTCATACGCTGGAGTGGATTGTGAGCAAATAGAACGATTTGATCTCGAGATGAGATATAACAGGCAAATAAAACATTTTTGAATATCGTAAAACGTTTTATTTTTGGTAAGCTTAACTAAAGATAAATAGCTTATTTTATTTGACAGATTCAGACAATGATACTAAAGAAGATACGTATAACACATGTGACCATATTGTTACTGTTATAAAAAGAAGAAGATCGAATGCTGAACTACAAGCTGCGGCTATAGGAGCATTACAATGTCTGTTAAATGGTAAGTGACACTAATTATCAAATTAAATCCAGAATACCCATCAACAAATAATTTCAACATGTAGACATTCATGGCATTCATGGAATCTATTGTCCAAATATGGTTATGGTGATAAATAATGAGACATATCAAATTACTATTCTACAACATAATGTTATTGATGTTAGAATCTATCAAAGAAATAATGCATTTGTATTTCATATTTATCACTGTAATTAACAAAACGACTTGTATACACACAGTGTACTGCATTGTAATAGCAGTTTATAGTCAATATGTTTTGAGTATGTTGATAATCTCGACTCCATTACAGTTGCATCCGTATCAAATCTGGCCATACCGAACTCGTTTTCAGTTTACCGTACCTTAGCGAACTTTTCCAACAAGCAGACAAAATTTCCCTTTGAAAAAGAGCGAATTATGCATTTAGTAATCCGGAATTAATTTAGATATGCAAAATATTAGATATTTCACTTGTGACAATATATTATTTTACTATTCAAGCAGCACATTTCCGGCGATATAAACAAAAGTGTGTGCGTATAATACACCCGAAATAGAATTTCCCCAGGTTTGTAAGAGCAGAAAGGGGATGCGTGCAACAACACCAGTGTGTATTATGCACACCTAAAGACGGTAAATAAACATGAGAATGACACATATTATATTGAGCATGTCTTTGATGTTTCGAAATGGCCGGGTGGCTCAATGTGTTCCTAAAATAACGAATTTTATCATCATTATTTATCGTTATTAATATAACCCATTTGATATCTTCAAACTCTTCTTCCAAGGGCCCGGGTGGCTCAATGAGTTAGGTAGTTGGATTACCTAACAATTCATACAAGCCTATCACCAATATGGCGTGGCTTTGTAAATTACAAAAAGGGTGCACTCGACTCACAGCCGAAAGTGATAAAGTTTACCAGTTGCTTGCCCATGGTCGGTGGTTATTTACGGTTTCTTCCACCACTAAAAATTGACGCCACGATATAGCTAAAATATTGCTGAAAGTGGCGTTAAGCACAATAAATAAATCAATCAATCAATAGATGTTTTGAATTCAACATATTGGATACCTACAATATCAAATCTAAAAACAAATTCACATCGGTATTAGGTTAACTATTATTTATTTAGTGTGCTGTATTGCTATTATATTATCAGCTTTGTCGATCCCTTACAAATTGTAATGTAACAATCATTTGATGATATCATAGTGGTTTCCTCTACATTTCCTGTTTTTTCATTTCAGATTTCCTATTGTTGAAATTTTAATAACTATGTTAAATATTTTATAACTATGTTAAATATTTTATAACTATGTTAAACATTTTATAACTATGCTAAACATTTTATAACATTTTATAACTATGTTAAGCATTTTATAACTATGTTGAACATTCTATAAATATGTTAAACATTTTATAACTATATTAAACATTTTATAACTATATTAAACATTTTATAACTATGCTAAACATTTTATAACATTTTATAACTATGCTAAACATTTTATAACTATGTTGAACATTCTATAACTATATTAAACATTTTATAACTATGCTAAACATTTTATAACATTTTATAACTATGTTAAATATTTTATAACTATGTTGAACATTTTATAACTATGTTAAACATTTTATAACTATATTAAACATTTTATAACTATGCTAAACATTTTATAACATTTTATAACTATGTTAAATATTTTATAACTATGTTAAACATTTTATAACTATGTTAAACATTTTATAACTATGTTAAATATTTTATAACTATGTTAAACATTTTAAAACTATGTTAAACATTTTATAACTATGTTAAATATTTTAAGAAATAAAAACGTAGATATCTAAATTAAAGCACTCAAAAGTCAAATAATTGGAAGCCAAATAACATTAAAGTCTGTATGAGCTAGAAAACCAAAAGGCCCAAGCATGATGGTCCAAATTCATCTGAGGTCTCTTATGCACGAAGGAAGATAACCTTATTTTTAATAATATTTAGAAAGTGTAGGCTTCTTGAAATAGAAATTATCAAATATATGTAGTTAAAGGGTCGGCTGGCATTCACAGATGATTTCTATCAAAATCTATACCCATCTCTCATTAAGCATTACATTAAAGTTAATGTGTTTATCTTTGCAGGCGAACCTGAATCTGTGGTACAAAACACTAGAGAACAATTAATATTTCTAAAAGATGAATGGAGTATAAATGGAAAATTGTCACGAACGGAACATTTGCCTATATTATGAAGTCGCCAATTAGTTACTGTTCATTTTTTTCTGCTTATTATACAAATGTGCATTAAAATATTTAAGTTGAATCTTAAAGATTTTGAAATAATACTTGGGTTATGGTTATTGTGTTTAATGCCAATGTCAACAATATTTCAGTTATGTTGTGACTGTCAGTTTTATTGTTGGAGGAAACCGGAGTACCCAGCGAAATACACCGATCTGCCGCAATACACTGACAAACTTTATCACATTATCATGTTTGTATCGAATACATCGTGCAATGAGCGGGATTAGAACTTACAACTTTAGTGGTAATATGGACTGATTGTAAATCCAACTATTATGTGATCACGACCATGACAGCCCCGAAATAATAGTAATAATGATACTACCACACTTACACTTAGTATATAGTAATCAAAACGTCCAGAGTGAGACAAGTTCAGTGGAAAAGTAAGAATACATAATTATAATTAAAAAAATAATGCAAGCGGTTTGAGAAAAAATCCTTCAAGATCATTTAGGCTTAAGTTATACCAAATTAGGAGGAATAAAGACATTATTTTAAAATATAAGAATCTAGTTTACTCTTAAGACTTTCTGACAATATAAAAAAAATGCATAGCAAAAATATATATTACTTGAACTACATGTTCAAGGAATAAAAGGAAAAAGAATCAAAGCATTGAAGAGTGTCAGCAATTCAAAAAAATCAAGGTCTTTGAATTATGAACCAGAAAAATGAAACTTATCTTCTTTTTGATATAATGCATTGTTTTCAATATCTGGAAATTACACTAAATTATGCATTTAAAATATTGGAAGAAGAGTTTGAAGATTTCAAAGGTTTTTTTTTGTTTTTTTTGTTTTTTATTAATAACGATAAATAATGATGTTACAATTTCTTATTTTAGGAACACTGTGTGCATTTAACAATGGCAAAATATGATAAATATATAAAACAGATTTGAGCTAAACCTAATTGTTTGACACCACGTTAATCCAAATTAGCAAATCAGACAGGTAATACGCATAAACAAATGGTGTTAAAACTCAATCTAAGATAATAAACTGAATTGAATGTTCTGTTTCTGGATAAAAAAAATCGTATAGCTTGTAAAAATATCAAATGCTTGATGCATGAATTGTACATATGTTTTAGAAAATAACATCTAAAAATTGAAAGGTGATGGAGTAATAAATTAAACACTATCACACATAATACGTCCACAACTGTATAAATAAGAGTATACACAATGGTTTATGGTGCTTAACGCCACTTTCAACAATATTTCAGTTATATCGTGGCGATCAGTTTTATTGGTGGAGGAAACCGGAGTACCCGGAGAAAACCACCGACGTGCCGTAAGTCACTGGCAAACTTCACCACATGATGTTGTATCGAGTGCACCTCGCCACGAATGGGGTTCGAACTCACAACTTTAGTGGTGATAGGCACTAATTGTACAGGTAGTTGTTAATCCAACTATCATACGATCACGAACTTATATAAATTATTTACCCTTCGCAAGTACCTCGGTGTTTTGGTGAGGTCCATGTTACTCATCTTTTTAGTTTTCTGTGTTGTGTTTTTGGTGGGGTCCATGTTACTCATCTTTTTAATTTTCTGTGTTGTATTTTTGGTGGGGTCCGTGTTACTCATCTTTATAGTTTTCTGTGTTGTGTTTTGGTGGGGTCCATGTTGCTCATCTTTTTAGTTTTCTGTGTTGTGTTTTTGGTGGGGTCCATGTTACTGATCTTTTTAGTTTTCTGTGTTGTGTTTTTGGTGGGGTCCGTGTTGCTCATCTTTTTAGTCTTCTGTGTTGTGTGTTTTGGTGGGGTCCATGTTACTCACCTTTTTAGTTTTCTGTGTTGTGTTTTTGGTAGGGTCCGTGTTACTCATCTTTTTAGTTTTCTGTGTTGTGTTTTTGGTGGGGTCCGTGTTGCTCATCTTTTTAGTTTTCTGTGTTGTGTTTT
>MJUT01024369.1:177467-235597 GCA_002080005.1 Gigantidas platifrons
TCTTTTTAGTTTTCTGTGTTGTGTTTTTGGTGGGGTCCATGTTGCTCATCTTTTTAGTTTTCTGTGTTGTGTTTTTGGTGGGGTCCATGTTGCTCATCTTTTTAGTTTTCTGTGTTGTGTTTTTAGTGGGGTCAGTGTTGCTCATCTTTTTAGTTTTCTGTGTTGTGTTTTTGGTGGTGTCTGTGTTACTCATCTTTTTAGTTTTCTGTGTTGTGTTTTTAGTGGGGTCAGTGTTGCTCATCTTTTTAGTTTTCTGTGTTGTGTTTTTAGTGGGGTCCGTGTTACTCATCTTTTTAGTTTTCTGTGTTGTGTTTTTAGTGGTGTCTGTGTTACTCATCTTTTTAGTTTTCTGTGTTGTGTTTTAGTGGGGTCAGTGTTACTCATCTTTTTAGTTTTCTGTGTTATGTTTGTGGTGGTGTCTGTGTTACTCATCTTATTAGTTTTCTGTGTTGTGTTTTTAGTGGGGTCAGTGTTGCTCATCTTTTTAGTTTTCTGTTTTGTGTGTATTGATTTGTTTGTATTCGTTCTGTTTCTTACGACCACCATTGTCTGTGTCGCTGGATTGTCCTTTCTTGATCGCATCCTCGGTTTTCTCTTACGTTTATCTAAAAGTAGGTACGTGTCTGTCGATTTCCTGAGTTCTAAGTTTGTTGAAATTTGAATATTCGATATATGGATGATTCATTGGTGACGAACAACCCCAAATACATCAAATATATACAAGGATCTGATAATAAAAGACACAATGGATATCAGCAGGACTGCTTTATGCAATGAAGTTTTTGAAATTTAAGTCGAACATTTTTATTCTAGTGTTTTAATTTGTAAGTAGCATTACATCTGTCTATACATTTGATGTGGTATCCCAGACGTTGTTCTAATCGCCAGGACACTCTGAACAGGACAATAAATATGTCGAATAGCTTACTTATAAAGGTATAGCAATGCATGTACCAACTGTCGAAACCACTGTCTTCTGTCGAAAGATTTAATGGTCGGCATCAAGTATCTCACAATCATTACGGGATTTTCAGTGTTTCAACTACGTACATACCTGATTTTGATATAACGTTAGGACATATGCACTGACTTTGTTAGTGATTATTTACGATCGATGCCATGCATTAAACACGAAACGATAACATCCGTTCTCACTCTCCTTTATATACTACTGTGCACATGGACTTTTGAATCAGCAGAAGCTAACATCAGGTCTCATTATCCTTTTTATACTACACATGGACTTCGTTGGTGATAATTCCACGACGTGTACCATACATGAATCAGGAGAAACTAACATCAGGTCTCACTATCCTTTTTATACTACACGTGGACTTCGTTGGTGATAATTCCACGACGTGTACCATACATGAATCAGGAGAAGCTAACATCCGGTCTCATTCTCGTTTACCTTATAACACACATGTACTTTGTTGGTGATTACTGCCAGACCAGTGCCATACAAGGAACAGGGGAAGCAAACGATCGGTCTCTCTCTCCTTTCTTTTATACATGGGCATACATGTAGCAGTTGATTACTTGACGATCGCTGCAATACATGCAGCAGAATGTGATTAAGTCTCAGTCTCGTCTATTTTTTCTGGTGAAGAAGTGCTGTTCAATCTCTTCGTACTTTATTTCGTTTTAACTTTATGTTTCACTGATGTTCTACATGCCCGTCCGATTACGATTTGGTTTTACTATTCCCTTTAACTAACCTATATCTTTGACATTATTTAATACGCCGTAGAAACACTGAGAAACATGTTCATTCAGACGAAAATAGCTCAATCAACGGAACAAGCCACGCGTGGACACGATCATATAGTTGCTGGATTTAAACTTACCTGGTATGAATTAGTGTCTATAATTTCTATGGCTAGTGAGGTCAGCTATTGCCTGTTCCGAGATGTACTAGAACTATTCATTTGTTATAGAAGCTTGGTTGCATTGATGTATAAATAAATAGCAATACGGAGGCAAATAAATAAATGTGCTTTGAAATGACCGTTCGAGTGCTTGTCAAATTGTTCAGCGAGTGAGTGATTGTTGTTTAACACCAAATGGACAATCTTGCAGCTATATCATACCGAGAACAAGATACATTCGATGAGAAGATGATGATTATGTCCGCTGTCTACTAGACCAACACACATAATTGGCTCTTTATAGTGCTAGGTCACTGAAACAACAGTCCGTAGGTAGACATGTCGCTCCATTCCGACACATTATTTGATTCATAGTCAATCGGTCTTACTCCTTAATACTAGGTGCTTAGCGGAGAACCAAAAAAAAAACAACAATTTAATAGTTTTGGGTTTGATCCTACCAATTCGAATTCACGATCTACCGCACTCTATGCTAACCATTACAACACTGATACCATTCAAATTGTTCATGTCGTGACTATTGCTAATGTATTGTTCATCTGAGGTCATACTGCAATCTTTGTCTGTTTATCCTTGCATTTTGTCCTGTGAATACGCGCCCACTTCATACACAATATGCTTGGTATTCATGTAATACATTTAAAAGCTGCATACATTTACTTTGAAACATTAACATTTAGAAAATTAAAAGATTTATTTATTTATCATTTTCCCATTTGCGATCATTATAGTTTTAACATTAAGAAAGACTCGGTGAATTTGAGTTACTTACCCATGGTCGTTGGTTCTCTCAAGCTTCCTCCAACACTAAAACTAGTCGCCATGATATAGCTGAAATATTGCTGAAAGTGGCGTTAAACACCAAAAAACAAACCAAAACCATCGTTGAATTTTAACCATTTTGTTAGGTCTAACGATAAAATAGTATAATTCAGAGTAGACCCATTCATTTGTCACAAGGTTTTGCATGTTTGGTAGACTTTGTTTCATTTTATTTATATAGTTTTAAAATGTGTTAATTTGGTGACTTGTTTTTATCAAAGTCCACATATAAATAATTCCGTGTCTCTGCAGTATTCAATTATTTTGCAATCATTGTCAAATTCATCGAAATAATAATATCAGTTTCAGCAACGGTGTATTCTCGGGGACCAGATTACCTATTACCTGCCTCATTAAGACCATTATTACATTACACAATCAATAGTTCAATAGTTGTTTATCTTGTTCTACGTTTAATGAACTAGGGTCAATAATTGCAAACATACATACAATGTATATATAATATACGCCTGAAAATTAAACCAAACAGTGTTAGAATTAGATCTTTGAGCTGACAAATTTTTGTTCTTCCCTCGAAGGGATTTCATCTCACACCATTGATACACTGCATCACCAATTTATATATACAATAATGTAAGTTGAATAAAATGAAAAACTGAAAAATACCACACTGTTGGAACAGCTCTAAATCAAGTAGAAAAATTATAGCAAGAGGCAGAATCGATACATCTAACACACAATACATGACCGACCACCTTCCTGGCATCGTACAGGCACTTCAATAAAAAGTGGCGAGGTTATACTAGTTTTATGGCCCTAAACTTCATACTTAGTGAAAAAATGTGGTCATGCAAGAGCTTTCCATGTAAATAAAAAATGTCAACACTCGCATGTAAGTGTTAGTATATAATCTTGAACATAGCAAGACTAATATAATAAATAAATACCTTATTTCCCTTCTTATTTGTCAATGAATCAAAAATATTAAATCACAAATGGTAACAGTAAGGTTTAAATTACAACATGAACACAATAAAAACGTAAACAAATAATTTGTAAATAATATTTCCATAGTTGTGCAATACGATATGATTTTTCGATGTATACTATTTATAAATACATTTAAATTTGAAAGGTACACATTTACACGTACATGTGTTATACTGATTATACATGAGTAAATACATGTATAATAACTAGGGTAGACATTAAATACTAACACCGTCATGGCCGACAGGTTAGTTCAAAATATCTCAGATGAGTATCTCAGCTGTCCTATATGTCTGCTAAGGTTCAACGAACCAAGAAAACTACCGTGTGAGCACACATTCTGTAGCGGATGTTTACAAAAACATATAGATAGTTCGGTGCGCGAAAAGTCCGACATATTATATTTCACTTGTCCGTTGTGTAGAACTGAGGTAACTCAACCGAAACGAGCTGTTAATGTTCGAAAATGGATAACACTTTTCCCTTTGGATAATTTGATACGAGATCTAGTGGATACTTTGTCGAGCCACGAACGACAACTCAAACCACAACAAACATTACAAAAATTCAATTTGCATAGTAAGTGCAAAGTTCATACAAAATATAATTTGGATCTGTTTTGTTTACATCACTTCACTTTGATATGTGCCAAATGTATTGAAACTAATCACAGTTCACGTAACTGTGTATGTTTGCCGACAGAGGAAGCTTATGATAAACTGCAATCGAAAATTGGAGATATTCGGAATCAATTAAATCGCCAGGTAAGTTCTAAAATAGTTTGATAATGTATTTAATGCATTTGTGTTTTCTGCTTTTTAATTGCGTGCTATTTTAGAATATAATGTTAAGTCCCCAATTTGTCTTGGGGGCACTTTCAACTCAAATAGTTTTATTTATATTTAGTTTTATTTAATGAAAACGACAAATTTCGTGTTGTACTAAGCTTTTCGAAAAAGAGGGAGTGGTTTATGATTTTGCTTTTGATACAGTAAGGGTAATTAAATTCACCAAATTCTTCGTTAATACGTATTTTATTTCTAAAAAAGAGGACTAGTACCCATCTACGTAATGTGTATATCATATAAAAAGGGTTATAACTTTTAAGGGTAGTCGCATCAGTCTATATAAATTTGTGGATGCTTTTAGATTCGTATATTGTGTAAAAACAAATAAGGTATTTTACTCCATTGATACAAGAGTAAATCACATCTTAGTTTGAGAAAAAAGAGAAAAATATCTGGAATGTGTTGATATTTAAAAAATTGTACCCGGAAATTTTTGATTTAAATATATATATTTTAACGATTTCTAGAATTTCAAAATTTCTATAATCAAATTTTCTTTCTCAATCTAAAAATTATTGATAGACACGAGAAATATTTTACGATTTTAAAAAATTGCTAACTAATGAATCTGTATAGAATTTATCGCACCAAGAATAAAGATATCTGCATAACTGATAATTATATTTTACTGCACAGATAAAACAGGCTTAAAATAGAACTGCATTACTCACAGTAACAACACTTTATTCGTTACGATCACTGACTATCAGATCAGCGGAAAATGTACTTGAACTTTAATTTATATGTCTAACTTGGTCACAATTGTTTTTGCGATCTTTTATCTTTTAATCTCATTACTATTAACAAAAATGGATTTTGTATACAGTAACCACCAAGTTTAAACAAGAATAATTCCTCAGAATAAATGTATTATGACATGGTACATTGTTTTGTTATTACATGATTACATAAATTATATGAAGACAAGTTTGAAAGGCGTAGCTAAAAGTCATATATCGAAGAACGACAGACAATAGAGTGTTCAAAAGAAAAAGAACAAAAGGACAAACAACTACCCATAAAACACTACACTACACTACGCTACGCTACGCTACGCTACGCTACGCTACACTACACTACACTACACTACACTACACTACGCTACGCTACACTGCGCTGCGCTACGCTACGCTACGCTACACTACACTACACTACACTACACTACACTACGCTACACTACACTACGCTACAGTACACTACACTACACTATACTACACTACACTACACTACACTACGCTACGCTACACTACACTACACTACACTACACTACACTACACTACAGTACGCTACGCTACACTACACTACACTACACTACACTACACTACACTACACTACACTACACTACGCTACGCTACACTACACTACGCTACGCTACGCTACACTACACTACGCTACGCTACGCTACACTACACTACACTACAGTACGCTACGCTACACTACACTACACTACACTACACTACACTACACTACACTATACTACACTACACTACACTACGCTACGCTACACTACGCTACGCTACACTACACTACACTACACTACGCTACGCTACACTACACTACACTACGCTACTAACGAAGATATCTAATTAAGAAGGCACGATGCGCTTATAATCTCCATGCACGCTCAATTCAAAAGATTGAAAAGCCAACTCATTTTAAAATCTACGGGAGCATGGAAACCAAAAGACATAAACATGAAAACTTATATTAATTTAGTTTAAAATAAATGTTAGACCCTGTTATGCTGCTGTATATTATGGTCTCTCAAGCATGTGATACTCTGAGCTTAGTTGTAGATGAACATGTTTCTTATCATAACATATTATTATATCTATTTTTTATTTGAACAAAGTTCCTCGTATTTATCGGAGGACAATGTCACCCGTTTGTAAAAAAAAAAAAAAAAAAAAAAAAAAAAATTATATGGTTCTACATGATGTTTTTGTACTGTTGTAGGTATTGAAACTTGAAACCTGCAGTCACGTGGACACAGAATTCAACAAACAGAAAAACGATGCGCTGAAAAGTGTAAATAATCTAGAAAAACGACTGGATAAATTCCATGAACGATGTGTACAACAGTTAGCGATACAAAGGAGTGATGTTGAAAAACTGAACAAGGAACACATTGAAGAACGTCGGAAATTCTATTTACTAGCTGCACAGCTACTTGAAACGCAGAGCAAAGTTGAAAGCCTATATGAGAATTCCAATAAGATAGGTGTCCTAAGCGAAATATCGGACCTCATAAAACGTGTAGAAACACATGAAGATACGTTAAGTAAACTTTCGTTGGACGTCCCCCATGCTAAAGTTAGCTTCACTATAAACAGAGACCTCGATAGTTTTTTAAATAGTTTCTCAGCGATTGGATTTGTGGATCAAACATCTTCCAGATTCACTTTGCATGATTGTGGATCAGCACTTGAACCTCTTGGTCTTCCTACATCATTAAAAGGTATCCTTAATAGAAAGGAAGGTGGTTATCAAGTCATGGGTCAAAACAGCGGGAAATTGAAAACACAATTAAAGTTTTCTGGGAAATTACCGTCTGAAGAGAGATGCTGGCTGATTAAAATACTCATTTTACCGGATTCTAACATATGTGTACTAGATAAAGAAAATGCCAGGTTAAAAAGATTTACCAGTAAAGGAGACTTAGTAACCAGTCTTAATTTAGTAGATATACCGTATTGTATGGCTCTTCTCAAACCAAGCAATGAAATTGTGATCACCAAGGCTGATAAGGAAGTGATTGAATTCATCTCAACTGATTCAAACCAACTTTGTGCACGAAAATTTATTCCAACCACTAAAAAGTACTTTGGAATATGTCAATTAAATGAAGACATTATGGCCGCATCGTCATGGTCGCACAGCTGTGTTGATATCATCGACGGGTATGGTCGGGTACTTGCTACAATCGGCGAAGATCCGCAGATTTTTGAAATACCCTACATGCTTTGCTGTACCGGAAATGCAGAAATTATTGTTATCGATAGAGGTAACAAGCTCACTTGCTTCGAACAAACAGGGAGAGTAAAATGGTCTCTAAATAATGCTCATATAATGAATAACATTACATATTTGGAAAATGGACAGGTCTACGTTTGCTGCAAAGATGCGAAGAAAATATGTACCATAGAAAATGTTTCAGAACAGCACCAGTCTTTTTCAGAAATTGATATTGAAGGACGAAAACCATTAGACATATCCATGTGGAATTCTCAAATATTTCTTACACTTGAAAATGGGGAGATTGAAATTCTTGTGAAAGAATGATATATATAGCGTATATAAGCGAATTTAAAATGCTTTTAAATGGATTATCCAATTTCCCAAATCTCACTGATCTTTGCAGGAGTTAACATTTGATATCGGACAGATAAAAAATTGTAAATAGATCGATGACAAAATTCGTTTCAAGAAATGTGGTGTCCAACGATAAATCTGTCATTTTATTTATAATTATAGCATGAACAAATACATAACTAACCTGATTGTTTCATTAAGTATGTTTTGAGTATTTGTCAACACTTCAAGCAATATTTCATTTATATCATGGCAGTCAGTTTTATAGGTGATGGAAACCAAAGTAGCACAGACTTATTGAAAGTAGCGTCTATTACTCATCATTCGAGTCTTCATCTAAAAGAGAGCCCGCATGGCTCAATGAGATAGGTAGTTGGATTTCTCCTAATAACTCATACAAGCATATCACCAATACGACATGGGTTTTCACCCGGCTCTGTAAATTACAAAAAGGTGCACTCGACTCGCAGCCGCAAGTGATAAAATTTACCAGTAGCTTGGCCATGGTTTTCTCTCGGGTACCCCGGCTTCTTCCACCACTAAATCACTGGTCGCCATGAAATAGCTGAAATATTGCAGAAAGTGGCGCTAAACACCAAGAATCAAATCAAATCATGTAAAAGACCCCTGAATGAAGAGCATAAAGTTGAGTTTTGAATTATTTGTCACAGAAAACTGAGCCGTCATGTAAATGTCTGAGGAAGCGATTTGAACTCTGTTTCTTTAATATTTCGTTTAGATGTTGGAACTGTTACTAAATTGTGGGTTTTGTTTTGATTTTAATTTTATTGTCACCCTATCGTAATATAGAAATTTCAGGGTAATTTTGTTCTTTCTGCTGCTATATGTTATTATCTGTTTTTGAAAATGTGGATTTTTTGCACCATCATTTTGTACACCACATCATTGTAAATCTCAGACATGACTGTCTATTGAAAAGTGTGTGATATAATAACATCCATGCCTGTTTTATATTTCGCCATGATAATCCATTTGTCGATTTTTATTAAAAAAATGACAATATACTACATTTGTGTACATTATCATGTGTTATCATTATTTGTTGCTTAAGAAAAAGAAAAAAGATAAAAAGACAAACAACAGTCAACAAAATACTACACAGAAAACTAAGATTGAACAAAACCAATCCCATGAAACATGGAGAGGGAACTCAAGTGCCTCGAAAGGGTATTCATTTCCTGGTACACTTCTGACACCCGTCGTGGTAAAAATCCAATGATACATGTAAGTCATATACAGAGATAAATCATGATCAAGAAAATAAGGACTGGATTGTGTTTAAAGCAAACGAATCATATCTGTAGTCATCTGTGACACGACACAGTTATTCCATTTCTTTAAATATATTTCAGCTTTCTGCATGACGATATCAAAATCACAATAATATAATCACGTAGGTCATTTGTTGCTCTGAGATATACCTATGGACATAGCGTTAAAAAGGAATGACCAACGTAGATACAAATGCATTGTCTTAGGAAAGGATACATCATATTTTATATAAAAACACTCTGATTCTCCCAAAAAGTTCTATGAAATTGATATTATCAAAATGCATGAGTTTTTGATTAAAAACATATATGTTATGTTTGGTTGGCATGTTTGTCAACGCAGTCGGCATTCCTATGGATACTAGTTGTGGTCTCCTTCTCGCCGACTTGTTCCTTCATTTGTACGAGGCAGGCTTCAAACAAGGCCTTTTGAAGAAAAACGAAAAGAAGCTAGCCCTATATTTTAATTTGATATTGCACTATATAGATAATGTCCGTTCACTAATTAATTGTAAATTTGGTGATTTTGTTTAGTTATATGACTACAATCGAAGAAAGTTTCTTCTGGGAAAACATATTAATACGACTAATATATTTAATAGCACTAATCTATAGCACAAATAGAAATTTTTGTGAGCTATTAGATTTTCTGTGAGAACCTTGGATCATATCCACAAATCGCCTTGATGACAGGACATACATAAGTGCAGGGGCCGTCGCGGTCGTGATCGTATGGTAGTAGTCTACCTAATAAGATTATTGTTTGTCCTTTTGTCCTTTTCTTAGTCATTGTGTTGTCTGTCCCTCTTAGATTTACGTCTTCTGATTACCCCTTTGGTATCTTCAGACCTTTGGTCATTGTGTTGTCTGTCCTTTGATTTACGTCTTCTGATTACCCCTTTGGTATCTTCAGACCTTTGGTCATTGTGTTGTCTGTCCTTAGATTTACGTCTTCTGATTACCCCTTTGGTATCTTCAGACCTTTGGTCATTGTGTTGTCTGTCCTTTGATTTACGGCTTCTGATTACCCCTTTGGTATCTTCAGACCTTTGGTCATTGTGTTGTCTGTCCGTCTTCTCTTTACGTCTTCTGATTACCCCTTTGGTATCTTCAGACCTTTGGTCATTGTGTTGTCTGTCCTTTGATTTACGGCTTCTGATTACCCCTTTGGTATCTTCAGACCTTTGGTCATTGTGTTGTCTGTCCTTTGATTTACGGCTTCTGATTACCCCTTTGGTATCTTCAGACCTTTGGTCNAGAATCAAAATAATTCATGAAAGCCAGAATGTGTTTTGAGTTTTCACATGGGTTGGCAGATGTTAGTATTTTATCCTGAGCTATGTTAAAACTCAAAAACATTCTGGCTTCCATGATTTATTTCTTAATTGAAGTCCTCATCAGGGATGGATCCAGGATTTCAAGTTAGGGAGGGGGGGGGGGGGGGGCGCACTTAAAAAAATCGCGCCGAGCGGAGGGAAGCGCGAAAATTGTTGGGATATTTCGTGTAAAAAATCACGATTTTACGCAATTTTTTTCTCTCCAATTTTAGGGGGGGGAGCCGGTTGCGTCCTCCCCCCCCCCTTGGATCCGCCCCTGGGTTTTGCATTAACATAAATTTGTTTCTGTGCTTGGCAAGACGGAGAAACCACATTAACCTACATTTGAAGATTAGAATTATGAAACACGTCAACATTCGAAGCATTGAACGGAGTAAATTCTTTATTGTCACAATTTGTAAAAATAGCTTGAGCGTAAATTTTATTTCATTGGCAAGTAATGACGGTATTTTGCTATTAAAGGACTTTCATTTTGTTTTCGTAGTTGATATTTTACCCTTTAATGTGGTAATTGATCATAACAAAAATATTTTAAGACTCATCGTAAAATATACGACATTAATAAATGAAAGTGTGTGTCTAAGTAAGACGTGTGTGTAATTTATTATACAAACATATTTAATTGAAAACGGATAGACGATATAGCAAATTGACTGGAATTAATGAATGCATATATACAAGAAAGTTGAATGCGTTTTACATTTCATTAGAATATATGTGATCGCATGATGTAAAATTCACGGATTGCGTAATTTGTTTTCTTTTTCGTAGTAACATAGTAACATAATGTTACTATTTCAAAATTATAAAACGGACCGAAAAAACCCAAAGCAATTCTCACATATCCACTACACCATAATGTCCAGAACAGTGATTTTCTGGACAGACCTCAGATGATGACACAAAAGCTACTCAAACAAGGCTACGTTGCTCCTAGGCTGAAGTCATAGCGACAAAAATTATACAGTCGTCATCACAATCTGGCTGACCGTGACGAAATATCCATATCTCAAATATTAATGGATCTTTTACTTTTTATGTAGATGTGTTCTTTCCTCTATCATTGTCAAGACTTTTACCGGACTTGACTGTATATATGAGTAACACGGCGGGGGTTTTATAAGAAGCAGGATCTGTTTGCCCTTCGCGAGCACTTGAGCTTACCCGGGGTTTTTGATGGTGTTCACGTTGGTCATCTGTATAGTTTTTGTGTTGTCTTAATATGTGGAGTGTCCTATTTAATAACCCCTTCTGTATTCTCTAACATTTATTTTCATCTACTTCTTTATAATTGATAGTAGTTTGTATTTGTTTTTCGCTTTGCTGTACTTTAGCTATAAGAAATTCAGTAACTAAATATATTTCGATTTATTTCTTGAAAACGTCATGCGAAAAACTGTCTCATCCATACTTTTTAGACTCTTCGCTTGATTTGCCACTACACAGACGTGCTTTTGATTTAGCAAATTGGGCTCTTTGGTTTTCTCTCTCTCTCCCTCAAAATAAAAAAAAATATTTGGTTTTTCAATTTTTAAACTGTGCCCGATGTTCCAAAAAACGTTACATGACTAAATCTTATCAAATAGAATTGAAAAAGAGTTTTAATTTTATCACATTGATATTTTATCGACAGTTTCATAACTAGATCTTGTAGCTTTTATAATGTTTGTATTGATAACTACAGATGATCACAATTTGGAGAGAATGGAATTGTTTCTTGTTGTCTATTTAATTTGCCATAGGTTGTTATTTGTAGTACAGTCAATCGGAAAACATGAATTTTTGTTATTTGTAAAATTAATTCTCCCGAGGTTTCCTTAAATCGTAATATGCATGAATGTTGATTAATTGAGACAGTTAATATGATATAGAACAAATAATTCGATATTATAACTATCAACACTTAGAAAAAAAGGAAGATATCAAAGGTCCAACCAGAAGCCATTTATCGACGGACAAGACAATACAATGACCAAAAGTAAAAGCACATCACCTGATTAAAATTATTTTTTTTTAAATACACATAGAATTAGACTGAGAACACAACCTCAACTGTTGAGGTTTCCAGACACCTTTCTATGGCATGGGCTTTCATCGGTCAGATCATTATGACTGTCCCGACTTTCCCTCAGCGTGGTAGTTACGATACAGTTGTATAATGACTACCTGTTACTATAAGAATCAATAATACATCAATACATTTTTAACTTTAAATCTTAAGTAACATCCAAATGGTCATTCACCGTAAATTATTTGTACCCAACCGTAATTGAACCAGCTTAAGTATTTTTAAATATTATATATATGATAATTCCTCTCTTGTATAATATGTCACATAGAAATTCCAAAATACGTGATATAAGTAACAGCTAAATAATGCACAAATAATATACAACAATATTCTCAAATTTGTCATGCATGTTAATTCTCATCGCACATACAAACATACATCCGTTATTATTATGAAAATACGGGTTATTTAAAGTTCAAAAATTAATAATAAACAACGTAGTTATTAAAATAAATTTTCATTTTTAGCTTATGGGAATAAAACATCAAACTACATACATTGTACTATGTCTAAAAGTTCTGTTTTCATAATTTCTGGCATATTGAATGAAGAGAAGGCCGTTGTGATCGTAATCATATGGTAGTTGGATTTACAACTACCTATGCAAGCAGTGCCTATCACCACTAACGTTGTGAGTTCGAATTCCGTGCAAGCGAGGTGTACTCGATAGAACATTATGTGATAAAGTTTGTCAGTGACTTGCGACAGGTCGGTGGTTTTCTCTGGATACTTCACCAATAAAACTGACCACGATATAACTGGAATATTGTTGAGAATGTCGTTAAACATCGTAACCCGAACCCTATTGAATGAAGGTTTTACACCAAATTAAACTATGGAACCGTTTGTTCACCCAGACGTGGTTTTAGATAATATAACTGTAAACTATAATGTTTAATATGCCAGAATTATACAGAGGTTTTAAGATCAGTCACAGAGCTGTAGACTCGTAAATTATGTGACAACCACAGTTTTACAGTAGATAAAAAAACAGGTATTTACAAATACAACCTCCTTTCAGATTTGAGTGGTATTTTTGACAAGAAAGTAAGCTAAAATCTACCCCATATATATTATTTATTCTAAAGAAAATATGATTTGCTAGTTTAAATGATATATAAAATTTGTAATACTTGAAAATAAGATTTACTTATTTAATTCTACATTTTGGGCTCATAAAACTAGTGTAAGTCCGCCATTGTTAATATGTGTGTTAGGGGTATCGATTTTGCCTCTGTGATTTTACCTCTGTGATTTTGCCTCTGTGATTTTACCTCTGTGATTTTGCCTCTGTGATTTTACCTCTGTGATTTTACCTCTGTGATTTTGCCTCTGTGATTTTGCCTCTGTGATTTTACCTCTGTGATTTTGCCTCTGTGATTTTACCTCTGTGATTTTGCCTCTGTGATTTTGCCTCTGTGATTTTACTTCTGTGATTTTGCCTCTGTTATTTTACCTCTGTGATTTTGCCTCTGTGATTTTACCTCTGTGATTTTACCTCTGTTGTTTTACCTCTGTGATTTTGCCTCTGTGATTTTACCTCTGTGATTTTGCCTCTGTGATTTTACCTCTGTGATTTTGCCTCTGTGATTTTCGTGTTTGTCTTTATAACTGCTAAGAGAGTGTGCTATTTCTTATTTTTCATTTTCTTATTGGTGTTTACATTAGTATGAGTTCATAGTGAATGTCATTGTTGTTTGACACCACATGAACAATTTTTGTTTTATAATTGTGGCAAAGCAGATTAGTTCTTAATGAAATGACGAGGAAGTTTGTTTTATACTAGACCAACACGATGAGTTGAATTTGTAAAGTACTTGTTCATCGAAACAATGAAACACGGTTAGGTATGTCACCCCAGTGAATGAGTGAATGGGTGAATTAGTTATGACGCCAATTGCTTTTTCTTAAAATTTATTTGTAGAGAAAACAGTCGCTTCTACATTACATTGAAATAATGTGTCAGTTTATACCTGGAACTATAGATTAAGTCAGATCAAAACACGGCTATTCATAAAGAAATATATTTCGGTATGATATGAAGCAAAATAACCAGAGAATACTTGGTTAAAAGTTAATAAGTAAAAATGACTCTGATTGAAATGTTAAATTCCATATATTATTTTATCCTTGGATACACCATATCTGTAGTACTAAGTTGAAAGTAAGAGTGCCGGTATTTGACCGCCGTCAACAGAAGTTCCGTTTTTGGAGAAATTCGACTCGTAGAAGCATATTCTCATATTTTTGAAATCAACATATGATTTTCCATTGATTCCTTTATAGAAATGTTTGTTGGGACCGACCATTGTCAATAATAAAATATAAATATGACCGGTTTGTAAGAGAATTGGGGCGTGTAAGACTATTTCATACACCTCATCATTTGGCACCGTATCGATTTGTCCTTGATAAATTGAAATAACACTGTGATCTTCGTCACGGACTTCAAGATGAACGTGATTTGTCTGTTCGAAATACGCACCAAATACTGCAATACCATGAAGCCATACTTGTTCAGACACGTCAAAGCAAAGTGCATCTGGTTTACCCGAGTGTTCACGCAACTTTTGATCTAGTTGACATCGCATTACTGCATGGTACTGGACGTTTAAACGCGGATGAACCTTGAATGGTAGTAGATCTTTCTTAGCTGATCCTGATTTGAATTTTGAGATCACGTCTTTTTCTTCTGTTGTAAGATAGTCCTTAGGTTCTACTTCTCGCTTGTAATAACTATCATTCATGGCAGGAAATCGTATGTTATAGAATATATTTCCAAGTGCCTTCCTGACGTTTGATGGACTGATTTCCATTTTGTTACGCAAACATTCATGTTCTCCCCAATCTATTAGGGCCTCAAACACTTCATCTTCACTGGCATTCAAATCGGTTGATTCTGTTATTCGGCTAACACATTCAGGACAAAGCTTCATAAAATCGTTCGACCGTATCGCTTCACGCGCAGTATTGGTAATGATGTACATGCATTTCATTTTAAGGTCGACGGATTTAGTCAGATGTGCTATTTCGAAAGCACTACAAGCATTGCTTGGATTTATCTGCTCGAACAAGCACTTGATTGTTTGATTTAGAAGGCCTGCTACTTTGTACATAAGGGCTAAAGGCGCTAACTTGCTCGCTGTATGGTAATCAAGCTTGACGTTATCGGTATACAGATAGCTGAAAAATATGTGATTATGGATTTATAATGCATTTTATTCATTTTTAACGAATAAATGTATATATTTGAAAACGCCAATATCTAACTCCAGACTTGTGCACCATGATTGATCTAAATCTCTTTTCTAATTAATATATTTCATTTGCATGCTTATTTACATTTGAATTGATATGATGTATCACTTACTGTTGTCACGTGATTATACTTTACTCCATAACGACATTAACGGTGACATTATTAAAATGTATGGTTCCTATTAAAATGAAATACATTGCTCTTTGATGCATTATTGTTGTCCTAACATGACTCTTTTAGTTCATTGGACTCATTAGAAGCCTTGAACATAGAAATTATAAAAAAGGGAGGAATAAAAATCTACTTGTAGACAATAATGCCATTATATGACAATTTGTATTTATGACTGGTAAACAACTGAACACATTTCATTCTCAGTGCAAATATTCAGCGGAAGCGACTCAATATTCAGTTCCTGTTATAGGGTCGCGTTGTCAACACCTGTGTACACGTGTTCTTCTTTTGTTATTGGCAGACCCACGAAACCCGTGTAGATAGATGTTATTAATCGGCACAATGTACTCTTTTGGCTGAAAACACATTTACATTTCAGTTAGATATGAAGGTATATTTGAATAGTAAATGCCGTATTCTTCCCATTTTTATGTTTGCTTTCCATAATACATACCTGTCAAACATTCACATTATATAGTTAATCCCGCCACTGTTTAGTTACGTTACTGTACCGAGCCAGGACTGTCAACTGTCATTTATATGTAAATTAGGGGCATCCATTTTGTCCTTGTCTTAATGAGTTTCCAAATAGATTTTTATCTGTTCTGACGGTGAGGTATTGTTTGTTATTAATTTTTAAGACGACTGTTTGTAAGTAGATTAACTCGCCGGATGCCACTAGTGGAGCAGGTAATGCCTACCTTTCCGGAGCACCTGAGTTCACCCCCAGATTTTAGTGGGAGTTTTTGTTACTCGATCTTTATGCGTATGTTTTGTAGATCGTTGTTTGTCCTTATTCCTTTGGTCATTGTGTTGTCTGTTGTTCTTCGATATACGGACTCTGGTTACCCCTTTGGTATCTTAGATATACGGACTCTGGTTACCCCTTTGGTATCTTAGATATATGGACTCTGGTTACCCCTTTGGTATCTTAGATATACGGACTCTGGTTACCCCTTTGGTATCTTAGATATACGGACTCTGGTTACCCCTTTGGTATCTTAGATATACGGACTTTGGTTACCCCTTTGGTATCTTCAAACTAATCTTACTTAATTCCTACTATCTTAAGCGTGATTATGTATGACAAATTACTTACCTTAAGAAGAGCTTGAAAGTTTTAAGATCTGTATCTACAATATTATATATCTTCATTGGTTTAACCTCTGGTTCTGGATTAGCCAGCGGCTGTTTTGGTGGTTTTGGTGCTTCCACTAACGGTTCCGTAAACTGCTTCTTTTTAAACGTTGACGAATCACTCATGTTTATCCAACCGTCTCCCTTTCCTGCACCACTTGAAGTACTTTTATTGGACGTTCTACTTTCAGATCGAGTTTGTTTGTTCTGTTCAATGTTCTTTAATGATGTTACACTGTTTAAACGTCCAGCCATTTCTTCCTGCTTCGGATTGTTTTCTTCCATCCCTTTTTCAAAGAAAGAGAAGAACACAGGACTTCTGCTAGCCAGTACAACCCTATGAGCATGGATTGTTTCCTGTTGGTCACCTACTACAAATGTTACGTCACATCCAATTTGATTGAGTAGCATGAATTCTAGACTTTCTTGTAATGTTTTATTCGTTTGCCAATCTATTTCGGCGATCTCTGAAACCTTTAAAAGTCAATAATTAGTATATTACTGTGTTCGATTGACGTTCAAGAAATATCTGCAAGCCATAATATCGACAACTAACCGTGTTTTTCTTTGCTGTTTTTATCTCTGTAGTCAACCTGGCTCAACCCCGTCACTTTTTATCGACGTGTCTGCCGTTCATTAAAGAGCACGGTCATGTATTTGTGTTAGGCGTATTGATGTTGATATAAGATTTTGGAAATGTTCGGACAGTATGGTATTTTAGAAATGTTCGGACAGTATGGTATTTTAGAAATGTTCGGACAGTATAGTATTTTAGAAATGTTCGGACAGTATGGTATTTTAGAAATGTTCGGACAGTATGGTATTTTAGAAATGTTCGGATAGTATGGTATTTTAGAAATGTTCGGACAGTATGGTATTTTAGAAATGTTCGGACAGTATGGTATTTTAGAAATGTTCGGACAGTATGGTATTTTAGGTTTGTTTTTCCTTTTATTCTTGTGTACTATCTAAAATTTAAACGATGGTTAAGGACACAAACTCTCTTTTTGTAGAAATAATACTATGCATATGACAACTTCTGTGACAACAAAAAAGAAATATATTATGCATACATTTCAACATCTGTGTTCAATTAGTTGTATGTGAGCGTTGACATTTGACGGATATGCGGAAAACATGCATGACCACATCATGTCACGTAGAGGGGATGTTTGTTCCCATAAAACTAGTAGTAACATCGTAAATTGTCACTGAAGTGCCCGTACTATGAAAAGCTATGAAAGTGTGGGGTAATGCACATATGTGTTGTGGTGTCGACTTTGTTCAGCTTGTATGCATTGCATTATATTTTAGAACTGTTCTGCAGATGCGATATTTCTTGTTCTTTTTTTTTTATTTGCTTTTTCACTTTATCCCCAAGCCTGTAGTGAGCTAATTGCACAAGTTCACTAATTGCATACAGATGTATTCAGTATCAGGATAAAGAAAACACGAACACTGAATGGACTTAAATTTTAACATTTACAATTTGAAAAATCTTATTTTATGGTTATTTTGATAATTTGTAATGCTTTGTTTCGTAACTAAGCACAACACATTCACAGTGATGATGGCTAAATATATGTTATAATATTAATATGCCATATCTTGATGAATACAATAGATACATTTTAAAATTCTACTAAGTGTTGAATAAAATGGTAGATGCTCCATACCTTAAACATTCTTGAGGCAAAAATATTGATATTGCATTGACTGAATATTACATTTGATTAGTTATGATTTTATAGACAAAACACATATTACGAATTGTCTTTTCTCATTTAAGAAAATGGCCGTCGTGGTTGCATTCGCATGTTTGTTGGATTTAATACTGTCTGTACAATCAGTACATATCACAAAAAACGTTGTGAGTTCAAATCCCACTCAGGCGATACATTATGTGATAAAGTTTGTCAGTGATTTGCGGTAGGTCGATGGTTTTCTCCTTGCACCCCAGTTTCCTACACCAACAAAACTGAACGTCACGATATAACTGAAATATTGTTGAATGTGGCGTTAAACACCACAAACCAAAACAAACCATCATTTAAGAAAAATGTGAAATAAGAAATACCTCCTTTTTCGCCGCCATTGTCATTCCGCTATAAATTCAAAACATTCAACTATTTCTATTGTTTTCGTGTTTGATTATTGAAAGTGTCAAATATCAGTTTTCTATATGCTTCGTCAAAAGAACCACAACTCCATTTAAATGTATATAATCAAATACGCATTGATATAATCAGACACAATACTATACTGTAAAACGTAATAAGGTTAATCAAAGTGTTCTACCATGTGTGACTTCAACAAAATAACACTATAAATACACCGCAACAGAACCCTATTGTCTTGTTCCTTTAAAAATCGTGCACAAAAGTGCAATATTAATGAAGAGGGTAACTGTTTATTCTTTGCTGTAGCGCACATATTCTTCGTGAAGGAATTTTATTACTTTTTGCGTAGATTTTCTTTCCTCTATCACTGCCAAGACTTTTACCGGGCTTAACTGTATTTTTGAGTTACACAGTGGGTGTCTTATAAGAAGCAGGACTGCTTACCTTTCGCAAGCACCTGTGTTCACTTCCGGTTTTTGGTGAAGACCGTGTTGCTCATCGTTTTTGTTTTCTCTGTTATTCTTTTTAAATTTTGTTTGTCTGCGTCCTGTTTCTTTTTGTCCTCAATATTGACAGTGTCTCTGGATTGTCCATTCTTGATTGTCCCTTCGGTTTTCTCTAACGTTTATTTATTACAAACCAACAGTAACGGTAGTATAATATACATTAGTATATATGACGTTACATTTTGCTTTACGTTTGGTTGCTTTGTAGACATTTCCTTTCTGTCTGCAGCTAAATAGCCATGACTGATATAAGCAGTAGATATAGTATTAATTATGTATTGAGGACAGAGATAGTAGTTAAATAATCCTGACTGATATGAGCAGTATATATCTAATTAATTATGTATTGAGGACAGATATAGTAGTTAAATAATCTTGACTGATATGAGCAGTAGATATAATATTAATTATGTATTGAGGACAGATATAGTAGTTAAATAATCTTGACTGATATGAGCAGTAGATATAATATTAGTTATGTATTGAGGACAGAGATAGTACTTTTATAATCCTGACTGATATAAGCAGTAGAGTTCTCATTTATTATGTATTGAGAGGAAAGAAGGACAACATCAAATGAAAATTAACGTGGTAAAACATGTCATCCTATATGTATGCTTAGCTTTAATTTAACCTACATATAGCGCGTGGATTATTTATTATACAGGTGGCTTGTGACAGGTCAGTGGTTTTTTCCAGGTACTCCGGTTTCACCCACCAATAAAACTGACCACCACGATATACCTGAAATACAGTTGAATGTGGCAATAAACACCATAACCCCAGCCCTAACCCAACCACACTTAATTTAGCATACATGCTCATATGACTAATTCCCCACAAAACAAAGTGAGAGTAAGATCAGACCTTTTTAGTGGGCAATCCTATGTTGTTCTTTGAATGAAAGTTCTTCATGTACATAGTCGTAGTATAGAAATATTGGTTTAAAGAAAAACACGTCAGTTTTATTGGTGGAAGAAACCGGAGTATTCGGAGAAAATCACCGACCTGCCGAAAGTGACTGACCAACTGTATTGATAATAATAATGGTTCGCTCGTATCGTTTATCATGGACACTATTTTTGTTCTTGTTAACTCGTCGTAGAAAATATCTGATTTGAAACAGCACAAATATAACAAAATGAGACAACTGGATATACCTATCTTATACAGGTGTTCGTTTATAAATAATTTCGTTTATTTAGTTTAACAAGATGAATACAATGCATTGAAGTTTGTAACAAAGTAAAGTGTATTTATTATATCACTGAATTTGATCTTGTTCTCTCCACTGTTGCTTCTAACCTACAAAGATAATAATATATAACATAGTTACAAATCTGATATAACGCCCTTCTTTACCTTTGCAAACAAATGAGCGATTTACTTAAATGACAAAATCTCATTGCACATGCGCGGTGCATACATTTAAGCTAGGTGATAAAATCACAAAACAAAATTATTTACACGTTTTAAACATCTATAATCACTGAAAATAACCGACATATCCAAAATTAATAAATATGCCACGTGCAATTAAAGCGTGCAAACACCATATTATTATTACGGATGTTCAATCAATAAGACTGACTTTCTCGTCGTAAAAGGACATGTTAATGAGTTATCGTCTGGTCGAATTTAGCAGCATAAATTGTATGCGACATTGCCCGCAAACTTAAATATAAATTACTGTCTTTCCCATCAAAGTTTACTACCGTATTTGTACTATTATACATATCAGAATCGAAACAAAAAAAAATTGTTGGTAATTGCATCATTCCCCAAGATATGCTATGTATAATGTTCAAAATTACTGCGTTCTTTATAGCAACCCTAATTGCCAAGTTATATGTGAGGGTTGGCATATTTTGACATGTGTGTGTGTCAGGGGTATATATTTTGTCTTCGCTTCTATGGGTTGTTGATTTTTTGTTTTCATTTTATTCATAGCTTTCACAGTTTTAACCTTGATATACTGCGTTACCATATAGTACATCTTCAGGCACCGGAAATGAAACATTGACTGTAGTATAAAAAACATAACATAAACAAACAAACGATTGACTAACTCATACCTAGTCGAGGGCCCGGGTGGCTCAATGATTTAGGTCGTTGGATCTACCAGCTCATATAAGCCTATCACCAATACGGCGTGGGTTCGCGCCCAGCTTTGTAAATTACAAAAAGGGTGCACTCGACCCGCAGCCGCAGGTGATAAAGTTTACCAGTTGCTTGCATAGGGTCGGTGGTTCTCTCCAGGTACTCCGGCTTCCTCCACCACTAAAACTGGTCGCCATGATATAGCTGAAATATTGGTGAAAGTGGCGTTAAACACCAAAATTCAAATTAATTCATATCTACCTCATATTACCTCTTGTATTTGTACTGGTTTTGTTTGTTTTGGTATTCGGTGGATGTGAAACTCTATTCCGGCTTGGGTACACAAAGAAGGGTTTGAAGTCACCAAAGACGTAATTATAATCCGTAAATAGAAGAAGTACATACAACACAATGGCCAATAGAAAAAGTACAAAAAGACAAACAACGATCTACAAAACATTACACATAAAACTAAAGATCGGGTAGCACGAACACCAAAAAACTGGGGGTGAACTCAGGTACTCTGGAACGATAAGCAGTTCCTGCAGCACTAGTGGCAGCCGTCGTGTTAATCTAGTTACAAATCCGGTGATTAGTCATGAATGAGGAAAGGACCGGGAAGTGCTTACGACAAGTGGAACATATCCTTTGTCATTTCTGACACAGATATTCCAAATCGGTCAACCAAGTCATGGTGACTTCAACTTAGCCAAGAGGAACCCTTGATTCAGTAGCTTCCTTGTTAACAGCACGCAAAAGGAAACCCGCACCGGTGGCGTAATAGTTAGTGTGCTCGGGTCAAACCAAAGACTATACAATTGGTATTTGTTGCTTCTGTGCTAAGCACGCAGCATTAAGGAGAAAGACTGGTTGGCTCGGAATCAGAATAATGTGTCAGAGTGGAACAATGTGCTTACGCGCAGACTGTTGTTTCAGTGAGTTAGCACTATAACAAGATGTTGCACGCTACGTCGTGCTAAGAATACCCCCACTCGTTCATTTGTAAGTCGCACGGTAAACAGGAAGTAGATGTGTGGTAAACCTGGAATGGGGAGACACGGTACAAGTCACCATGCCAAAGCCATATATTAAATATAAAATCATTTCTTCCAGTAGAAGCTGAGATAACTGTTACGAAAGTTTTCATTACGGCAAACATGAAAAATTCTAAGTCGCACTGTAAACAGGAAGTAGATGTGCGGTAAACCTGGAAAGGGGAGCCACGGTACAAGTCACCATGGCAAAGCCATATATCAAATATAAAATCATTTCTTCTAGTAGAAGCTGAGATATCTGTTACGAAAGTGTGAACGGACGGACGGACGGACGGACGGACGGACGGACAAGGTGATTGCAATATAGCCCCCTCTCTACGAGTGGGGGTATAACAATCCAGGTCAGCGTCTTGGTCTAGAACAGAACGGACCTCATCGTCATCTCATTGAAAATTAACTTGTTCTCGCCATGATATAACTGAAAAATTGCTGAATTGGCATTAAACAACAACCATTCACTCACTCTATCAAGGAAATCTTGATAGAAACCACCAACTATGGTATCAGCAAAATTTTTCACGTAATGAATATCGCTGTAATGAATATAGGGAACAAAATCGTGTAATGTGATAAATTCTGTTCAAAATAAGGCTTGTAAATACTTTTTATCGAACATTTCAACACGCGTCGATATGGGTTGGTTATCAAGTGTCAGTAAACAACGAATTTCTTGCGTCAGGCTTTTATGTAACTTAATTCGGAAGGACGAAACCAGAACTGTTTCTAAAATATATAATAAAAACCGTTAAAGAAAAGATTGATGCACGTGACCAGGAAGAATGGTACGATGAACTTTTTAACGAACGAGGAAACCAAAATGGGAACAAATTACGAACTCATAGACAATTTAAGCAAATCCGATGTACCGAAACATACGTCTCAAAACTGGTTCATAGACCGCATCGACGTGTTATGGGTCTGTTCCGCGCCGGATCACTACTTTCCATAGAAACCGGAAGGTACGCCAAGCCGCCAGTACCGGTGGAAAATAGACTTTGTGTTGTATGTAATAACAACTGTGTTGAAACTGAAAAACATGTTCTTTTAGACTGTATTGATTTTATTTTTACAATGTTCACAGTTTATTGAATGTCTTAACTGTTTAAATCAGGATCTACAATTTATTCAAATAATGAATTGTGATGAAATACAGACACTTTTATGTAAATGTGTTTTTGATTTTTACACGAGACGTAAATTGTTTTTAGTATAGAAATAATTTTCAGAATGAAATTGCAATTTTTCTATTCCTTTTAATCACATGTTTAATGTTTCAATGTGAAGTTAATTAAAGGAAAAAATGATTATGTTGATTAATATTGAAAATATAGAAATGATTTTACTGAATGTACTTTTTCTTAGAAATTTTTAATCGATTTTATTTTACGTATAAAAGGCTTTTTTTTTTTTTTAACTTTTTAACATAATTTATTATATATATATTTTTTTGATATAGCTAAATGTATATTTGTATATATAAATGTGTCTCGTTAGGCAATTCTATGGCTGGGTATTGATAGTTTTATATTGTATATTTTGATATGTGTAATGTAATATGTGCAATCAATATGTGACACAATAATAAACCAATTTATTACTTATTATTTATTATGCTGTTTTTGCTAAGCTTGACGGAAGATCTATATTTCATAAAAAAAAGTAAACAAACTTGTTCCTCGAGAGAAGCATTATTGAAAGATAATCAATATCGTAATGGTTAATTATAATGTGTGGACAACACCAACAATCTACCATGTGGCAGGTTATATATTATGGGATTGTCAATTGTCTGATTTGATACCACAACTGATCATTTGAAAACTATATACAAAATGTAGTAACAAGAAGATTTAAAACCAAATCAAAATTGCCTCTGCCCCCGGAACAGTTTCCAATTTAGCTACGAATTCGTTCATTTCAATTGAAATGTGCAAATCCATTGTTTAAAAACATCATGCACAATGCAAAGCCATGTCTTATTTAGAGCTACTAGCATCGATATTTTAGTTTTGAAGACGTTAAAAAAGAAAAGACTTACTTTGACAAATATGTATGTACATATTTGCCGACATACAAACTGATAAAATAAAATGCGAAATATTTAAGCAATAATTAACATCACATCAGACGCCGATTCGAATCGGTTACCTCTACCTATCTGCGACCCTGCTTGGTTGAATGGATTCCCTCCAGGATTACTCATTCCAGTGTTACCCGGCATACCCTTGTCAGCTTTAAATGGTGAGTAGGCTCTTCCCATAGATGGATTTTGGTATCCTTGTCCACTGCCTCGGCTGTTTTCAGATGATTGGAATGCATTAGACAATAACTCGTTATAATTTGCGTGTCCATTGAATGGTGTCTGGTAGCTATCTGAGTTATCATTTGTTAGGTGGTAAGAGTTACTTTTCAGACCTGAAAAACATATAATGGCATAATAATAAATACCTATGAATAAATAATTTACATCCTTGTAAATAATGAAAAATAAATATCTATTCACCCGATGAATATTGGACAACATGCAATTTATTATCAAAACCTTGCGGGTACGACAAACAATATCAACGTATCCTTTAACGATCAAATGAGAAAGAAAAAAAACCACTAAGAGAAAAATCGTAGTAAAGGACAAAATTGATACCCCAAACATACAAATCGCTCATATTCATGTCATGGTACAGGCACTTCAATAAAAAAAAAACATGGCGAGCTTAAACTACCTTTATTGGCCCAAACCTCCCCTCTAAGTGAAATAATGCGATACCCTTAGATATAACCGGGAAAACAGCATTATTATAAAGAACGCTATAATCTTGCATACAAGTCGTATTTTGTACTTTCAGCAAGAATTCTTCATAATGATATCACTTATGTAAACACTGTTCAAATAAATTAGTATGTGACACAATTATATAATAATTATATACCATTATTGTATTGTGAACTAGAACCTGATCCAATTTGATGTGATTGATGAACCGTGAAAGGACTTGCTGAGTCTTTGAAATGTTTTGTAGTAAAAGGATCAGCTGTTTCACTTCCTAATAGAAAGTAGAAAAGTTGATATGTAAGTGTAAAAAAAGTATTTGAAAATAAAGTAAAAACAAATATAGAAGTATTGCATTATATTATAGCTTGATGAAGTATTTCAACGATGACTCTTTCATATTTACTAGTATAATAATCCTGCAATGATTAAGACAAATGTACTTTAAAGTATTAAAAATAAATAAAGAAAAAATACAATAATAAATGGGAAACAATATGACAGATTATCTGTCTAAAAAACGTTATGACAATAATAAAATAAAAATATTGTACTTTATATAGCAATTCAGGAGTTTTTTCTTTTTAAACTAACCCGATGAATAAGATCCATATGAACTACCAGACGTCCCAGCATTATATCTATGATACTGATTAGTTCCATCAGAACTTGGACGACCAGTCCCTGCCTTGTTAATATCGCCACTGTAAGAGTTTGGATCAAAAGGACTCCCCTCGTCTTTGTTAGAATCAGTAGCAAACATTTGTTTCAGCATTTCCTCATATTGTGACGTGTCGAATTTTAAATTGGTTCCTGCTAGGTCATTTGTAGATCCAGAATTGTCCAGGAAAGACCCACCTTTAAAACAAAAGTTAAGAAAACAAATGAATTAAAAAAAAATAATAATAAAATTAAAAAGCAAAGAATAAAAAACGAACGACATTTCCTTTTCCATTGGTTGATTACAGATTAATATCGAATGAGCAGTTGATGAAAACAAGTCTACAAACAACAACTCACGTCAACAAGCGGAAGTGGGGCATACCATTATCATCGGTTCTAAAGTTGTTTTATATGCATTACTCAGCAATGGAACACATGCACTGGCACTATAAAACTCTAACTAAGCGTGCTGGTCTATTAAAAAGTGGACATCATCATTATCTCATCTCATGTAACTTGTTCTCGTCATGATATAGCTGATAAGTTGTTCATTTGCCGTCAAATAAATACAGATTAATACATGGGCATTTCCATATTGACCTGGTTATCATCCCGAGACGCCCACATTGGCGCGAGACGAATGGACATTTCCATATTGGTCTGGTTATCATCCCGAGACACCCATATTGGCGCGAGACGAAGTCGAGGGCCAATATGGGTCGAGGGATGATAACCAGGCCCATGTATTAAACTATTTATTACATACTTCCGACATCTAGAAAAGAGACACCCATATTGGCCCGGGCCGATATGGAAATGATCTTGTAGTAATCCAATAACCGGTTATTTTCCCGGGGTGTGAAGATGTGGACAGTTTACTTCCGGTCATATTGGTCATACAAAAATGCCTTTATTTTAACTAAGTATGTAATAATAATGAATCACTAACCAATTATGGACAAACTGTCGGAATCAAACATTATCATGCAAATTCATGTACCGGTACATTCTTTGTCACTCGAGTTATTTCCCTTTTATCAGTTTGTATGATTTCATTTGTAACTACCAGGTTACTAGCGATGATAGTATATAGTTTTTAAATTGTAAATACGTATGAGGTAAAGAAACATACTATACAAAAATACACACAAATACACACTCAATCTAACTGATACATACAAGTAAATGCAAAGTAAGGAGGAAATTAATGATATGTAAATGGTTCAACGATATTAAACGAACAGGCAGATGAAACATGAGGATAACATATATGATCAGGAGGGGTTAGTATCGCATGTTGTACATGAATGAGTATTCATACATTTCTTGCTGATATTTTCATACGGCATACACAGATCAATTGAACGATTAAATAGTTGTTGCTTATGATTCACATTTTGTAAGTAAGACTAATTATACTCTACCGGATAAACCTCCAGGTCCGCCATCACCAATGCTATTCGTCTTAAATGGACTACCATTCAATCCTCCAGGTCCATCGCTAGTTCCCATGTTTGTACTGAACATACCCCCAGTCATACCGCCTGGTCCTCCTTTCATATTGCTGCTATCAAATGGTGACTTCATTCCTAAATTATTGAGAACAAATTGAAACTTTAATTTTCTGCTATCCATTGCAACTATAGAGAAAATATCAGTAACATGGTGGACTCAGGATACTAATCTGTTTAAAATTGCTTAACATACATAACACGTTATATGTTCAAAAAGATGACCCTTTAGCCGATTGTATATTTAATATTTAGAGTATGTGGCAGTCTCGTGGATACAGCGTTCGATAATATATTGCTTTACTCAATGTAGTGTGTATGAATTGTACATTAAGTGAAAATGTTTACAAAGTATTTACTAACAATGTTTTTCTCATTTAAATCCACCACTAAGTATGGTAACTACATGTACTAATGCCAAATGAAGTCATTATTGACCAATACATCAAACACCATTTCCTAAATAATGTAATTATTAATCAAAACTAAAGATCTCCTCCCTCAGGCATAGGTGGCGTTAGGTTAGCCGATTTTGGCTATCATGTTGATGCCCTTTGACTTTATTGCTCCCAAACGCTTTAGGATTATTTGGCTTTACAATTCTGTCGATTTTGAGCGACCTGATGAAGAAGAGTTTGAAGATACCAAAGGTGTAATCAGAAGGTTATTTCAGAAATATGACGTGCGCACTAAAGATGATATCTACGGTTTTATTAATTGAATCCCTATTGTTTAATGTATTATATTAGCAGGTATTATGACTCACTTACATCAGTTATAATCCAGTAAATACGTTTTATTTATATCGCTTTGATTTTTACATTTTATACTTATTGTTATTATCATTATTATCATTTTATTTTGGATATGAGTTTTGGATCTATAATAAAATCTTATTCACACTTGAACATTTGTATGAGGCCGGTGAAGCTTTGACAAGTCAATACTATTATATTTTGCAAGGCTGAACCGATTTGCACTGACCCAGTCAGTCACGAAGCGAACTCTTCCGGAGCACCTGAGTTCACCATCTGTTTTAGTAGGTGTCATGTTGCTCTATCTTTGGTTTTTTTGTGTAGTATTTTGTCGACCTTTGTTTGTCCTTTTGTCCCTTTTCTTCTGACCATTTTATTATTTGTTTTTCGAATTACAATTTCTGGTATCTTCACACTTTTCTCACAATTTATGATATACAGATAAGCAAGGTATATTCTGAAAAAGAACATATAATCAATACGAAGTAACAGAAAGAGAACACCATTGTAAGCAATTATCAATAAAATTAACAAGACAATTGCTTACTTTATACTCTATGACTTGATGTAAAAATACATGTTTGAAAAATATATTACCATCTCCTTTTGCAGCCCCCGCAAATGGTCCAGCTGAATTTCCATTTGCCCCTCCAGAGAAGGGTCCAGCTGAATTTCCATTTGTCCCTCCAGAGAATGGTCCAGCTGAATTTCCGTTTGTCTCTCCAGAGAAAGGTCCAGCTGAATTTCCGTTTACCCCTCCAGAGAAAGGTCCAGCTGAATTTCCGTTTGCCCCTCCAGAGAAAGGTCCAGCTGAATTTCCATTTGCCGCTCCAGAGAAAGGCCCAGCTGAGTTTCCTCTTGCCCCTCCAGAGAAGGGTCCAGCTGAATTTCCATTTGCCCCTCCAGAGAAGGGCCCAGCTGAGTTTCCATTTGCCCCTCCAGAGAAAGATCCAGCTGAATTTACATTTATCCCTCCAGAGAAAGGTCCAGCTGTATTTCCATTTGCTCCTGCAGAGAAAGGTCCCGCTGAATTTCCGTTTGCCCCTCCAGAGAAAGGTCGCGCTGAATTTCCGTTTGCCGCTCCAGAGAAAGGTCCAGCTGAATTTCCATTTGCCCCTCCAGAGAAGAGTCCAGCTGAATTTCCATTTGCCCCTCCAGAGAATGGCCCAGCTGAATTTCTATTTCCACCCCCAGAAAATGATCCCATCGAGTTTCCGTTATCACCTCCCCCAAATGATCCCATGGAACCTCCATGACTATCACTGTTGAAAGGGTCGATACCACCACCCGTATTACTACGACTTCCATAAGATACACCCGTTGCTCCTCCGTTGTTGTATTTTCCCATGTTACTGTTCATGGAGTCATACGACATTTGTTTAGTATTCAGTGTTTCACTACCTCCTCCGAATCCATTCCCTGTATTAGTTCTTGAGTAACCAACCAAACTTGCGTCAAAATCATTTGACAAGAACGAGTCCGACTGTCGTTTACGTATCACCAATGAAAATGACACATTTAGAAATATCAGTACAACAAATGTTTTCAAATGAAACGGAAAGACTGCCATGCTCTGTACGAATAAAGAAGAAGAAAAAACAATAGAATCATGTAGTTATAATATGTAAGAAATGCGACATCATTTCCTGCTGGTCTTCTTTAACGTTTTACGCCCATAATGCTACATTTTGACACGATGCATTGCTTGTAAATTTCTTAACATCATGGCTTTGAACAAGAATCGATCAACATAACATTGCTTCAAAATGATGAAAATGTGGAATGATTACGACGGAAGATGTATTTGACCATTTGAGCTTATAATTTTTCAACAGACACCATTGTTTCATTTCCACAAATATTTTGTAGTAATGGTCTACGGGTTAGTTCACCCCGCCCCGCTCTTAGTGGGGTTCGTGTTGCGCAATAATTAGTTTTCTGTGTAGTGTTTTCAACATCATTGTTTATCATTTTTGTCCATAATATTGACTGTCCTTTTAGGTTTTTGTGTTGTGTGTTTTGCTTTGTATGTCTTGTTGTGTGTTTTGCTTTGTATGTCTTGTTGTGTGTTTTGCTTTGTATGTCTTGTTGTGTGTTTTGCTTTGTATGTCTTGTTGTGTGTTTTGCTTTGTATGTCTTGCTTTTTATGTCTTGTTGTGTGTTTTGCTTTGTATGTCTTGTTGTGTGGCTTGTGTCCAATGGTGCATGTGTCTCAAGATTGTCCACTCTTAGTTGCACCTTCGGTTTATTTAGTGTACAGTTATCGCATTTGTGATGCTAAATTAGAAATAGATATAAGAAATCTACACTTACCGTATGATTTATGTTTTTCGTTCCGTGAAAGTGATCACGGAATCTAGTACAAGCAAGTTGAATTTGTTTCAATGGTTACGGTTAAAGGTGGCACAAACTGATTTTTTTCTCTTCTTTATCTAAAATACATTACGATAACAGTGTATATTGTTATTTTATTGAAGTGCCTATATAAACAAGGAAAGTTAGCGTTTGTGTACTAGGGTTACCAGATATGTCTCTTTCTGCGATTTTTATTATACACATGTATTATATTATTCTGTTTTGGAACTGTTTCGACAGTGTGGTATTTTTTTCTTTTCGTTTTACTCATATTGGAAATCAACAATGCAGATGTGTTGCGCATGGCGAGTATTTCATTTCGTAAATGTCATATAGTATTGGTACATGTTTGATAGGGATGACCGAGATGATTAACTGACATAATTGTGTTAACACATGGCAGTATTTTTAGAAATAAAAAGAAAATGACTTGCATTATATATTATTTGCAAGAAGCTATGCGCAAACACACATTGTTATTTATTTTTTTAAATCTAATAAATTTAACCAAAAAGAAGAACATGTCACTGAAGAATAATGAATATAGTCTAGTGTTTAAAATATAACAGGATTTCAAACGCTGTCGCGGTCTTTTGTTATGTTCAGTGAGTTGTGACGAAAGGTGATCGTTCGTTTGCTATGTTCAGTGAGTTGTGACGAGAGGTGATCGTTCGTTTGTTATGTTCTGTGAGTTGTGACGAGAGGTGATCGTTCGTTTGTTGATATTGGTGGAATTGTTGACCATCACTTGTTAATCTTTCGTCATATAAATACAATTACTAATAATTACGAGCATACAATTAACACGACCCAATGGAAGATACAAATTAAGCCATGGTTATAATACATAATATATGGTTACAGGCATGCTCTCACCCTCAAGAGGGAGTGCAATTAATATAGATATTTAATAAAGTGTGAACGATGCTTTTCTGTAATAACTTTCAATAAGTACGATTAAAGTAAAAACAAGTGGAAAGACAGATAACTAAACAAGTATTCGGAAGGAAGCAAACCAAAGACCTACACAGAATAGTAGAATTCGGCTAAGGTTACTTATGTCGGAGGGAGATGATTGATTTGATTTTTGGTGTTTGAACGCCACTTTCAGCAGTATTTAAGCCGTATCATGGCGACCAGTTTTAGTGGTGGAGGAAGCTGGAGTACCCGGAGAGAACCACCGATCATGGGCAAGCAACTGGTAAACTTTATCACTAATCTTGCGGCTGCGAGTCAAGTGCTCCCTTTTTGTAATTTACAAAGCTGGGCGCGAACACACGCCGTATTGGTGATAGGCTTGTATGAGCTGTTAGATCCAGCGACCTAACTCATTGAGCCACCCGTGCCCCCTCGGAGGGAGATGTACATTAGTTTTAATAATATCACATCAATTAAAAATGTAAATTTCAATAACACATATATTCTATAAATCACTGACAAAGAAACACTAACTATTCTGCAAATGATACACTCGCGAAGTAATAGACCACAAGTAATGTTGATGTAGCAATAGTGATCAAATGTTGATATCTAATTTAGTGTGCACGACTGACATGTTCATGGAATAACCTGCATTAACCTATACGAAAAATAGGAATTTATTTACTCTTATTGCTATTTTGTATTAAAAAAAACAAAGCGTATAAAACTTACCTTAAATTTACTTACATTCATTAATATCAATATCTGTATATTGTCGTGAAAATAGGATTACAATTGACTGGTCATCTGTCAATAGATACGTAAACAAGCACCTGTCTCTTTATCTGACTATCTAGAAGAAATTAAACAACGGGAGAAAGTGTAATCATGTAATCATAATCAAAATCTTCGGATGTGGGTACTCTACGTTCATCTATATATATTACAATATATAGTATAAAGTATTTGTCGTGATATTATATATTAAAATGAAGAAATTATAGAGAGAATACCGAAAAGTATTATATAGCTTCGTCAGAAACTACATAAAAATATAATAGCAACAAAGCCATTTATAGTAAGAGATATATCACAATGTCAGATATTAAACAATATACTACATTTATGTGAATGCCTCAAACACCCCCGCCACCCCCCCCCAAAAAAAACAAAAACAAAAACAAAAACAAAACAAAACAAAACAAAACAAAAAACAAAAAAATAGGTTAATGCATATTTATTATTTATGAACTACTGATATCAAACATCAATCCAGGATATCAGAACTTTCAACTTCTCAGCATGCGTAATGATATCAATCTTCTACTCCTACAATTAAACAGAGACCACAATAGATGTATACAAAAACTAGTGACAACCATCAGGATGTATACAAAAACTAGTGACAACCATCATGTTACTGTTATACTACAAGAACATTATTTGATATGAAAATCGTGTTGCACATCAGCAAATGTAAAGAAATACAAATAACATAAATAAAACATTAATCTCCTTCAATACAAATGAGAGTAAATCATCTATAACATCAAAAATACAAAACAAAAGAATTACAGATTTGACAAAAACAAAGTCATATTATTTCAACTTTGGTAGGGCTACATGTTCTCCATTGTAGCTCATTATTTCAGAAACGCGCCGTGCGTACTAAATATGATATCTACGTTTTTATTTGAAAATAGAACACAACAGAAGTCGATGGATTGAAGTTCCTCTACCAAGTCAGGGAAATGATGGGTCATGTATCTGTGTGTTAACGGTATGGGTTTTGTCTCTATCAACTATTTTTCTATTGTATTTTAGGACTGTTCCGACAGTGTGGTATTTTTTTTTCATTTTATTACTGTCAAAACAGTTGAGAATAATGGAAATTCGTATGTATTTGTGAGGAAAACATGCTAAAATCAAAAAAAAAAAAAAATCAAAAAAAAAAAAAAATCAGACGGATCTTGTTGATATGCATCTTATTATTATTTAGACAAAGGCATTATGTCAAGTGCTGACTGTAAACACTACATCAGTGAATCGGCTTACTCTAATTCTAACGAAGAGAAAACAACTACAACATATTTTTACAAATTATCTTTGCAATAACAACAAATAGTATGTTAAATGCCTTGTTTGTCATATTTTGCTATATATAATAATGTATGTATATAATTTAATTCGTTTGTTATTCTTTTCGATGAACTACGAACATATATTTTGCTTCCTTTGCAAATAAAACAAAATGGACACAAGGTCAGTAGTTGGGATTTCTGGAAATTCTGTCACATGTCTTACGTCGGTAATATCCACGAAGAAGAACAATGACGTCAAAGGGAGTTATTTTGGGTATGATGAGTTAATCCTATTGTTTGATATTCTTAATAAATCAGACTACATTTAGTAGTAGGGGAATTTTTAATATAAAATTTGTCCGAATATTGTATCAGGAATCGAAACAACCATAACATTTATATTTTAAAAGTTGTTAAAAAATGTATCTAAAATAAATAGAAGTAGCCTTCAAAGTATTCGATGATAAGATAATTATTTCTATAAGGAAGAACACGAATATTATGTCTTATATAAATGCTAAAAAATACATAATAGTTGAATTCTGAAATCATTTGAATAATAAATATCTTCAATCATTTAGTATTCAACGTAAGCAACAGGAATTTGATAAACTGATGGTATTTTGATAAGAATCTTGGTCATAATGTTGGTAATCTATTAACGCATGGCTATATCAATAATACATATTCTACAAGGAATGTTCCTATTGTTTAAAAGTCAGTCACTTCCATTTCAATATAAGCTAACGCCACCCAGTTTGGCATATTATCAAGCTAAGATTTAATAAATTAGGAAGAACGGAAGATGAGAGACTATGCAACGTTACATTTAGACAATTAAAGTAAAGGAACATTGCTTTAATATATTCTGAATCTTATATATCATGCTTGCATATGTTAAGGAAGAGTACCTCTCGTACCGAATGGCTGTCTACAATCCGTTTTTAATTAAATAATAATATAGTATATAAAGTACGTACCAAGTTGAAAGGGCATGAGGTTCGTGTTGCTCTATCTAGGTAGTGTTTTGTAGATCATTGTTGGTCCTTTTTCTTTTGGCCGCTGCATTTTCTGTCCTTCTCTTTCTGATTACCCTTTCGGTATCTTCAAACTTTCTTAATACAGTTAAATATTGCTACGTGAGCTATCTAACTTGTTGTCAATCTCAATGAATAGACTATTATAAAAAAAGAATTACGAAGACGAATACCCTTAGTAACTCTGTTTGCTTCTGTCTCATTGATGTTGAATGCATTAAAAGAGAAATAATTGGAGTATACATCTCTCAGATGATACTATATTCCAGAGCCTGTGGTTCCTATAATGATTTCCTTAATAGAGGGTTGCTGCTAACAAGGAAGCTACTGAACCAAGGGTTCCATTGGGTAAAGTTGAAGTCATCACTTCAAAAACTTTACGGTCGCCACGCCACCATAATTTGATTGACCGTTATGGAATATCTGTGTCACAAATTACCACGGATATGTTCCACTTGTCGTAAACACTTCCCGGTCATTTCCTCATTCACGACTTATTACCGGGTTTGTAACTAGATTAACACGACGGGTGCCACTAGTGGAGCAGGAACTGCCTACCCTTCCGGAACATCTGAGTTCACCCCCGGTTTTTAGTTGGATTCGTGTTACTCGATCTTTAATTTTATATGTATGTTTTGTAGATCGTTGTTTGTCCTGTACTTTTTCCTTTGGCCATTGTGTTGTCTGTTATTCGATATACGGATTCTGATTGCTCCTTTGGTATTTTCAAACTCTTCTTACCTAATTTCCTTACTACAGCATTAGTCAAATTCGTAAGCTCGCTCATAAAAAAAACTGCAAAAACATCGGCCTGTAACTGACATAGAATGATCATCTCTTAAACTTGTCCTACTGATGATATTATTGGTGGACAATGTCTGACTTGGTATTACACAAAATCACTCGCCCGCTCACTCCATATTGTTTCCTTACTATCGTCCGATGACCTCGTGTACTATCTAATATTTAAATTATGGCTAAGGACATCGATACTCTTTCATAGAACTACGACACTGTCTGTGTCACGAAGACTGAATATTATTTTACTAGTATATTAAGTTGAAGATTAGGACTTGGCGTTCTGTTACTAACATGTGGATGACACATGCATGACCGCATCATTTCATTTAGAGAGGATGCTTTGGCCCATTAAAAGTAGTGTAATCCCGCCACCTTTTGTTCATTAATGTATCAAGACAGGAAAGTTAGTCGGTCGTCATGTACATCTGTTACGCCTATCGATTTTGTCTCTGTTTTGACGATTTTTCTATTATACTTAGGAACTATTCCGACAGAGTGGTATTTTGTTTTGTCGTTTTATCACTCATATATAAAGTATTAATAATTGGGGGTAACGACCACAGGTAAGATAAAAATGATGATAATCAAACCAAATGATTTACAAGACTAATACATTGAACCAAAGTAACTTGACGAGTTTAAGCATTTATCATGTTGTTGTATTTATAATGGTATTTACAACATAACCACAAAGTAGCAATATCTCCATATTCATTATTTACACGTACTTTTGCTGAAAATGATAAGATATTATAAATAAGAGCCTTTTCGATCGGTCAGTGATATCCGTCGATTTTTGATCATCAACGAGGTTCGTTTCGTATCTTTAGTCCTTACTTGTCTTCACATTTTACGTTGCGCATTGCTATGTTCACTAAAATCTCTGTGTAAATTAGTTCAGTTCAGTTCGTCTTTAATCTTAATTGCTTTGTAGGGAGTTCATGTTTAATTTTTTGCTACTTCTATTCATTTGTGCATACTGAAGTCCACCACGATTTGCCTATCAGACAATATTCACGCCGTATGCCACCAGTGGGGTATTAACAGCGTACCATTCCGGAGCACCCGAGCACATTTGTCTTTCTGTAATTTTTCCTTTGGGTATTGCACTGCCTGTCGTTCGAAGATTTACGGCTTCTAATTACAGCATTTGGTATCGCTTAAAACGTGTCTTACTGCCATCCTTAGAGTACTAGTTTACTTTAACAGATTAACAGATTATAGCGACTTGGCTAGTATTCATTTGTAGTAGCAATACTTGTATGGTTCATGCTCTGAGATGAAGCAAAACTGTGCATGTATGCCATTGCTCGTTTGTATTTGCATAGCTAATAGAAATATAGATGTCAAAAGCATAGTTTTAAGCATTTAGGTTGAAAACAAATGTGTTCTCAGGCAAGTACATGTTCAGTAAATTATGTCGTTAACATTAATTTGTGGTGTGAAGTGTAAGATATGACAGACAGAAAGTTCTTTTCGTTTGGGTTGGTGGGATTGTCGATGATTAATATTTTTAAAGTTTATTGATTAGTGCACTTTCTGATTGTGGAGTATTATACTTCGTGTAAGTTTCTGAAGTGATATTTGGTACTGTAATATTTTGGCATATTACCTGGACAATTAGACACTCAGTATATTTATGTGGTCTTGTCCAGGTAATATGCCAAAATATTACCCAAGTCAGAGAGACATTTTGGTCGGGTAATATGTCTTTCATATTACATTTGTAGCGCCTGTTTAGCCATCTGCCAAACAAATGTGACTGCCTATAATAATTGCGAAAAAAATCCCCAAAAAGGGTACACATATCCTGTAGACAGAGGAGGATGGAGGTATGTCGATGCTTGGAATAGACACTTATGCACTAAGGTTATACTAGGTGCATCCAGGACCAAGCAATTTCAATGATATATCCCTTGATGAATATTTGTAATAAGATTTCAATTATATTTAGTTGAAATTTCGTATGAAGCTAGAAAAGCTGAAACATCTGGTCTCGTTTCATTTCCCCGTACATCACAATATAAATAGTTACCATCGCCTGGTTTGAAATATCATGTTTAGGCCCTTTGGTTTAGACTTTAACTACATGTATTTGTCTTTCCGTTTTTTTTACGATGAGCGTCGTTGAAGATTATTCCAGAAACCGGAAGTGCGCAGCTAATTAGATATGTACGGTTTTTTTTTTATCAGAAACGTTATACCTTGCTTCAATGCTATATACAAACTTATGATAGTACCATATCTTGACGTCCTGTTAGATATAGATATATGTAGACATGATGCTTTTCATGTACAATATTATTAGACAAATTTATATTTTTTAGATACAAATAACGTATCTCGTATGTGAAAGTTGAAATCTACGTCATGTTTAAATGCTACTTAAAGATAACCTATACGATTAAATTTTGTAGAAAAAGTTTTGTGGTAAAACCGTCGTATTATCACCCCTATCAGTAGAATTATCGTAAAACGCAAGCCAAAACAAGATCAATGATGAAACACGTCTATATCTATCTGTCGCTATTATATGCGCAGCTTTATAGATATCGCTTTTTAAAGTACCTTTCTGTCTATATGGACATATAGTTTGGATTTTTAAAGTAAACTAATAGTTTATTATTGACGTCATAGCATGGCGTTAGGGTCAACAGAATAAGAGTCTCTGTACTTTATAACGTTTCATATGATTAAAATGATAGTACGTGTATACGAATACAATGGTAAAACATGTACAATGAAAAACTAAAAATACTACACTTTCAACAGTTCAAAGATCTAATAGAAAAAAACGTAGAAAGAGGCAAAAGCGACACCCTAGCAATCAACACAGAAATCCAATCAATGGCGTTGGGTTTGTTTTGATTGGGTGTTGCTTGCTTAAAGAATATATATCGTGCAAGTAAACTAGTTGTCCTTAAGAAAATAGCATACTTATGTAATTGTATATAAGTACATCTTTCAAACAAAACGTTGAGTTAGAGGGTAGTTTACAGCGCTAGCTCCTTGTCGATATATTGCTTTTACCCCAACCCATCTAGTCCTAGTGTATCGTATTTAGGAAGGGTGCAGTAAGGCCGGTGGCTTTCCCCGGGTACTCCGGTTTCCTCAACAAATAAAACTGACCGCCACGATATAACTTAATGACTGTTAAAAGTGGCGTTAAGAACCATAACCATTGATCATAATTTACTCATTACTGCAAAATTTATACATGCACTTTTATCTTTCATTAAAAACAGGAAGTGAAATATGATTGACGAGTCCTAGTTTTACGAGGAAATAATCAGACAAAGTAATAGACACGTAGACACGTACATTGTAATCAGTATATGGGCGTCGACAGCAATCACATCTGTGTACTGATGTAATAATGCAACAATAACGTTCTTTGTTTTTTGTATTGTTATGTTATACTTTCTTTTTATTTATGAAGCGAACTGTGGTTTTGGTTTCTTTTATCTTTTATTACACGAGTATTCTTTGATTACACATAACGTAAATACGATATGCCAAAAGTAAAGACAATGTAGTCTTCTGTCTATCCAAAGGCAGGGACTGGATTTCTGTCTTCTTTGTAGTGGATTTTGAAAGTGGGTTTGTTGAGTGCTTCGTACTGCGGTTGGTGAAATAAATTGTAGACGATTACTTTAGAAAAAATATATTTTAATTGTCGAATATATGTCAGTTTTATTTGTTTCTTCTTCTATATTGAATGGTTAAACATATTACATGATTAATGTGGCTTTATTAAACAACATGAAATATTTCATCAAAATGAGCTTAATCCCGGTGGCTACTCGAGCATTATCAATTTAAATTCAAACCATACATTTCCATACTTTTTTGCAAGATATTCCAGGGTAAAAGTGGCAATTTACCATAGTAACATTTGACTGAAATCCGTTATTACTAATTGGCCTGTAGTTCACCATGCCCTTACTTCTAACTAAGAACACTTTTACCGATCTGTTAAAACAGCAATAACATGCCAAGTAACGTAACGTATTTTCAGAAAACAATAGTAAAAAAGTGGTTTATTTATATAGACAAACATTTATTCCGGTATCAAATCAAAAGATTTCTTTAAAGTTGTTTGTGTAGTGTTTTGTTGATAGCTGTTCGTTATTGTCCTATTTCTTGTGGTCGTTGTGTTGTCTGTTCTTTGATTTACGGCCTCAGTTAACCCCTTTGGTATCTTTAAACTTTCCTACTCATATCAACTATATTTGAAACACTTTTCATTAATAATTGTTATGTTCACCAGCACAAACCCCACTACAAAGCAGTGGTGAATTCTGGATGAGCATGCTGTTTCTGCTCTACCAGTGGCATGCACCCGCCGCGATACGAATGCATAAAATCCAGTGAAAAACAAAGAAAAAAAATGACGGGATTACTACTTCAGCAAACTCAACATATCTATGGTCATCTGTGGTTAGCCACACCATGATGCCGACCGCCAACCTTCGATCAAATTTACCACTAGGAAGGAGAGTTTGAGTATACCAAAGGGGTAATCAGAATCCGTTGGTTTGTCGGATTCATTCTTACCAGCAACCCTCTATCGTTAAAATCATGGAAGAAAACTCGAGCTTTTAAATATCGTTTCAATTGATAGATATATACTCCAGATGCAGATACTGTTGGAATGCTGCTACATGCAAATGGAAAGTTCACAAAGGAAAATTGAAATCATCTATCAGTTTGCCATTGGCAATATAAAATCATCTGCTATCGTAAAGTTTTGTTCTGAATCGGCCGTCAATGTCAATGTCTAGAAGTAGATCAATGCATGAAGCAGACCTAGATGCATCTATGATCTCCTTTATTACAAGTTCAACAACATAGATGCAGTCATCATAATCATTAAGCCTTGAGTTATTCAGTGAAAAGACATCATTAATATATCGTAATCAAATGCTAGCTTTTACGTGTTTTGTGAGAAGCCCCAGCATGAAGCCTGCTTCCTACGAATGAAGAAGCAAGTCGTAGAAGATGGTGCACATATTTGTTTTACATATGGATGGACAACAGGAACATTGCTTCACAAAAATATATTAAAGAGAGGACGTATGTAAACAAATAAAACATAAATCAAATAAAGTTGTTATCACATATAAAGACACTTACACTTAAATATATAATTCGGGAATTAAGTATGATTTGGACCAGAATTCACAAACTTGATAAACTTAATAGGTACAACCTTTATCTTCACGACTGTCCAACGTTAAGAAATGTTGTTTATTTTTACGACGAACACTGAGTACAAATTCAGAAACGGTCTTAAAAAGAGGAACGAACTGGATAGTAAAAACAAGAACAGTACAAATATAACCTAATACAATATAGATCAAAGCAATAACAAAAACAAACGACTTTATTTCCTGCGTAGCCATCAATATATTTTACTTCGTGTATCTGGCAGCTAAGTGAGAAAAGAATGATGAGACAAAATGGGTAATAAGAAGCCTTAAGTCGAAGGTACGACAATACACAGAGGAAAAAAGAAGCCTTAAGTCGAAGGTACGACAATACACAGAGGAAAAAAGAAGCCTTAAGTCGAAGGTACGACAATACACAGAGGAAAAAAGAAGCCTTAAGTCGAAGGTACGACAATACACAGAGGAAAAAAGGACAAACAATGATATACAACATATTACAACAACAACAAAAACCCCACTCCGGCGTAAACTCATATGCTCCGGAATTGTTAGCAGGGCTTTACTAGTGAAGCCATCCATGCTACTGTTAAAGGACATGAACAACATCTGATGTGAAAGTCATATTGGACACCAGTATGCGTTAATAGATTCAAACACTATAAATAAAACGTGAACCTCATACTAAACAAATGGAGTAAATACGAACCGAAGTGAAAACGTTAAGATATGCAATGTGAAAACATGAGCAGTACTAGCTACACCAAGACAAGTAAAACAGAATGGGGGCGAACTCATGTGCTGTTTACTGGATGGGCAAATAATTTAGAACACAATTTATAAACTAATACCACGAATTGAATGGGAGGATGGTATGAGAAATCATGCTAAATTCTCGCTAATTTTGAAATTAATCTTAGCATGTCAAAGCCAGAATATATCTTATTATTGGAAAGATTTCTTGCTGCTTATATAATGAAATCCAAAGCATACCACACCGTCAGAACAATTCCTAAATCAAACCGGAAAAATCGACACATATATACAATACCACTCAATATCGTGGGTGGGTTCATGTACTTCGATAACAAGTGGCGCAGTTAAACTTGTTTCATTGACTCAAGCCATTCCTCTTAAATTGCCTACGCCAAAATTCTACAAGTCTAAAAATTATTATTTGTTACAAAATTCTACATGTGTAGAATTTGGTAACAAATAATAATTTTTACAAAAGTATCATTTATTGGACAAAACATATTCCTTCTAAGTGTAAATTTGAAAATGGACATAACAATGAAATACTAATTGTACAACTATACACTATAGGGCTAAGTTTTGTCATTCATTGTTCTATTTAAACTCGCCAATAATCTATAAATTTAAACCACATGATACTTACAACAAAACAACAACAGCAACACAAATAGATAGACATTCTAAGTGCAAGTTATTACTTTGTCGGATGATCCCTTTATCACTTGTAATTAAATGATTCGCTTAGCGTCTCTATATGAAACGTGCCGAGGCAAATAACATCTACAGTGAATAAATTTAGGACATTATAATATAGGTTGTAAAGTGCTGTCACACCCAAACATTTTGTTTGTTTTGATTATGAAATCAGTACTTCTCACCTTAATGAATTTACTAGTTGCACCCATGAATATCAATAATAATGTGTTTATATATTTTTATACCTTTATTAATCTTGTGTTGTGTTGGGTGTTTTTGTTTGTCTTGGCATGTGTCTCGTGTGCTCAATGTTCTCACTGTCTGTCTCTGTATTGTCCATTCTTGAAATTTGTCCATTCGGTTTTCATTTACGTCTATTTTAAAATTTTGCAAGAATGTTCAGCTGCATACAATAAGATTACTACACATGTAATCAATGGTCCTTCGATGTCGGTCAAATGCTTTCTTTGTTACTGTTATAATGCAGAATTGTCTTGACTGGACACTTCGCCTATTTACAGGGCTCAACCAACCAATTTGCTCCTTTCATCGCAAGTGGCGGATCAACATGCTCTCCCCCGATGAGGTTATAAAGTGTAATAAAGAAAGCCTGACCGCGAGTTGTAGTTTGGAGAGTACCACACTCATGACACGTTAAATACCCCTTTGTAAATGTCGAAAAAGAGTAGTCTGTGTCACACATTCAAATGTCAGTTAAAAGATCGGGAAATGAACGTAGAATTAAAGTGTATTTGAAAGATTAAATATGGTTCAAATTAATTTAAGCAATTACTGATAGTTCTTTGAATTGCTTTGAATATAGAGCTTTATTATTGTGTCATATGAGATTTAATATTTACATTTTAACTATTGATTCTATAGGAAGTGTAACATGGGAGCATTCAGTGGGATGTCCTCGATATTGTTTTCAAAATGTCAACCGGTGAAAGAAATATGAAACATTCGCAAATGACGTTTGACAACGCTGTCATATTTTAGTCACAAACAAAAAACAGATATGCCTGAACATAAACATACTCTTATTACTAAAAATGTAGAGGCAACCTTAACGAAGCGAGGTATGTCCAATCAGAAACAACACAGGGCCCGGGAGGCTCAATGAGTTAGGTAGTTGGATTACCTAACAACTCATACAAGCCTATCACCAATACGGCGTGCAAAAAGAGTGCACTCGACTCGCAGGCACAAGTGATAAAATTCACCAGTTGCTTGCCTATGGTCGGTGGTTCTCTCCGAGTACTCCGGCTTCTTCACTAACACTGGTCGCCATGATATAGCTGAATTATTGCTGAATTATTGCTGAAAGTGGCGTTCAAACACCAACAATCAAATCAATTCCAATTAGATGGCGACCAAGTAATGCTAAATTTCCGGCGATAAGGTCAAAAATGTATTTATTCATTAAATCGTCTTGAGGGATATGAAACATAGCTCATTTACTTTGTGATAGTGGATAGTACTGAATTTTCAATGCAAATTGTATGGAATGTGTATACAAGAAGAATCATATTTTGGAAATGTTGGTTCAGTATGAGTGAATTTTAGCTGCTATAAAAATCTATGTTATTCGTATCTACCAAACTCTCCATACCTTTTCAGTGGCAGTCAAACGTCGATACCCCGATTGTCCCAATTCTCACTCATTGCTGTATCTTTTTATATTTTGAATCTCATCCTGGATATGGATGAACTATTTGACGGTTGACATTAAACAACCAACAATTAATTTTATTTAACTTTCATCAGACTGGTACACATAATAAACTTTAGTTCTCACCTATAATCAGATTTGATTATATTATGAGCATGAGTTGTATTGACTGATCTCACAAACCAAACAGAAATATTAAGATTTTAAGGCATGTTAACATATTTAGCTTGAAACTGAACAGCATAAATCAATAGCAACGTAAGCTAAAGATTGACCATCCTTAAATTACATATTTAAAAAGGTGTATCAAAAGTAGAAGACGCATATCATACACTAACAATTCCTATATGTTGACCCTAGTTGAAAGAATTCCAAGGTGTGATAGGTTTCCTCGAAAATTCACAGGAGTTTCAAATTAGTTTTTTTTTTAAATATACGAGGAACAAAATGAATTTCATAACAGTCTGATAACTCTCAAGAGTTCAAAGTAATATTTTTTCTTCTAATTAATAATGGGTAAATGTAAATATTGGGATGGTTACCCGACATTATCATAATAATATGCATACTTGAAGTACTTCGTGGTGCAATATATAAATAAATAAATCATGCAACCTCACAAAACAAAATTATGAATATATTAAAAATTCGATTGCGCCATTCAAATGTGTTTGAATTTAGACAGACACAGACAGCCAAATGCTAAAGGTCATAATACATTACAATACAACACCAAACCACCAGAAAAACAAAGGAAATTTCTTTTATCACAAACAGGAAGTTTTAATTATCTAAACAGACACAGTATACACTTCTATATTCAGGATTTTGCGGAATCTTTGACATAAATAATCCCCTAGCAAATATAGCATAAACATCTCTGCAATATGCATTTGCACAAAATAAATCCCCGAAATAGATTATCCTTTTCTATGACTAAAACTTTTATCAATAAAGTTGGATATACAATTTTAAGAACATGCACCGTATTGTTGTAACCACTTGCTTAGAGTTAAATACAAGAGGAAGTTGTCTTATACGCGTCAGCTACATACATTGTCATAAATGGATAGAGGCAGTGCCAGAACCTTAACAAACATATACATGGGAGTGTCTGTTATTAATGGTTATTCTGAATTTCTACCTAGTTTCGGCAATAGTTATGTCCATCATAGAGAATTCAAGTGTTGTGTATCTGAGACAGAAAAAAAAACTTTAGCTAAGAAAATACACTGAAGTGACTACCAGTCAATCAGCATCCAGCAATTGGAATCATGGACATGAGATGAACACACAATGCAACAGTGAATGGATACATATTTACTTTTTAAACACAATACGTAAAACGTCAATTATGTCCATGTTGTAGGCATACATTATACATATTATAAATCATACTGGTTTTCTGAATGAATTGTTGAACGAAATTATGCTGCTGTATTTCTAGTTGCAGCAGCTAATAAATACCTTTCAATAAATATTCTGATTTTCTCGTTGATAAAATCGTAAAATGGAATAAGAACTATATCAAAACATATTTATTGTTTTCTTTTTTTATTTTCAAGATCAACATATCCTTAATTCAATTCTCTGGATAAATCATGATCTAATTTTTACTATCAGTTTATTGGAAAGTATGTATCCTTCGAAAAATAATTAAAATGAAAGACTGGGAAAAAAAACACACGTCGCTGATTACCGTTTGGGTGATACCAGCCACCAAGGAGATGGTATACAGAAAACTTTCATTGTACCGTCTTAAAACAAATAATCCATATTGCAAATGAAAACACATGGCCTTTACTACAAGCATTGCGGCTTGTTGTAGCTAACACTGAAATGATTGTCAATGCCACTGGTTCTCTTGTATAGAATTAGTATTAATCATATGACAACTTACGCATCGATAAGAATAAATATGGTAGTACCCGGCTCAACACTGCTCAATCAATTAGGGTCAGTATTTTACTCACATGTAGAAAACACATAACATATAATACTAGTTCAACCCCGCCATGTTTGTATTGAAGTGCCTGCATTAAGTCTCCGGTGATCTGACATGTATATGTGTGTTAGGGGTATCCATTTGTTTCTACGATTTTCTGATCATATTTTTGAATAGTTCCGACGATAATTTTTGTTGTTCATTTTATTTTTTTCATGAAATCTTATATTTATTTGAAGATGTAATATATCTATAGTCCAACATATAGGAAACTACAAATAAATTTAATCGGAATGTGATAAAGTACAGCGGTGTTTTGTTCATTGTTAATCTGTGCATATTCATACACACCGTGTCAATGTTTGTATGATTCCAGACATAAAAAATGCACTTCTACCTTCAATTTTATTGCCTGAAATATGCTATCCTTTTCAATGCTCAAAATTGGTCCATACAATGACGTGAACCTAATTACATTGAGTTGTATAATGAAATATTAAAGATGCTTTTTGAGATAATATAAACTTGCGTCATTACAGGGAAGAAATTCGTTATGCTACAAAATCAAAAACTATGATATACGCTCCTCTGCAGTTATGATATTAAAATTATTTATTGATACACATTTTGTTTTTTCAATGATTTTGAAAGACAGATTCAACATTTATTGATTTAATTACGTCATTACGTTTCATAATTCGAATGGATAAATAATTAAATTGTGAAAATCGCGGAAATGTCAATTTTTTTCTATGCGGAAAAGTCATATTAATATAATAATGCAAAACACATAATATTACATCTCTGGTATCAATTTATTTAGAACATTCAATTACAACTTTGATCGTTTTTGTATATTATATTTTCATTTCTAGGGTTATATTACATTTTCACCATTATTCCGTATTCCGTATTCCGTTCATGACACGCATGTACAACATGTAGAACTACTATTACCTCCCTTACTCCGTACATGCGGTTCTTTACCATAATTTGTGTCTAAAGTGTAATGCTGGATAATTTCTCATGTTAATTTATATCCCTATCATTTCTTTGTAGGAGGGTACATGTCTTATTTACGTTACTTGTAATTGTTTGTATATAGTGATGTCCAACACATATTGTGTTGTGTTTTTGTTTGTTTTTCTTCGTCTTGTATACCGTATGTTCCCTGTTTCTCTAGATTGTCCTTTTCTAATTGCTCCTTCTGTATATTCTAGCGTTTATTTACTAATGTACACAAATTTGATTGACAATTTTCTATAATTGAAAGTGGCACTAAACACCATAACCATAACAATACTAGTTTGTGTGTAGTGACCAGTATGATACATGCACTTTCAAGTTATCATGTTGATGATTACCTCGGAGATATCGACCTTCTTGTATTCACATGTACTAATGGATTCACATACAGTAGATATTTTGATCACTCGGTACTCACTAAAATATCTCACATGTTATAATATTGACACAGATTAATAGATAAAAATATCCCGTTTATACGATGTTATTATTTTATTGACTGTAGTCAAAATACCGAAGAGTACATGGGTGTGGTTAATAAAAAAAAATGGAAGGATGTGTCCATTATAGATGGAAGCATCCATGTCCAGCTATTGTAAACATGGTCATGTAAGCAGAGCGGGAAAAGTTGTAGTAAAGTTCGAGGTCAGAACTTAAGTTATTGAGCGCAAACCAAATACAAGGCGTTCAAACGAATGGAAATCAAGAAAACGTTATGTTTAGCGGTAGGGCATACATATATTCAAAGTCATTGCACTTTAATGACCTTGCATAAGGCAAATTAGTTATTGCAAGAAACACAACCGGTCGATTAAATTACAGTAAATTAAGAGTATTTTATAATATTGTAGAGGAGTAACTCCAAGAAAATGTCGCTACATAACCAAAAAAAAAAAAAAATTATTAATGGAAATAAAACTTCAGACAAAAAAATCGCTTCCGGTAATTTAATGGCCATTAATGCAAACCCCGTATCAGGACAAACGCAGAGTTCCCAAAGAATGCTAAATATAAAACAACAACAAAAACAAAAAAGAAAGCAAAATCAATGACTATATATTTGGAAGTATAAATATCAGCACACACCCATACTTCAGTATCCTCTGATACCCCAAAACTAAGGTACACAAGAAGTACAAACCGGTTCAGGATTACAATGCATACCCTAATGTACTAGTAGCCAGGATGTATAACTACACTTGACCTGCAGACCGATCAAGGCCGATATAAGATTAACTTCATATGACGTAGATACTGGGATTTCCTTTCGTTTATAGACGAAGAACAATATGTATGAACAAGTTTCATCATATCATGCATTGTGATCCACGCCCTATTTGTCCTACATTTTGACAGTATAGAATGTACAGATCATTCCGTTTATTACAGATGTCTGTTTTACGCGACCACTTGTCAATTTGGAACGAAATGAAAATGGTCTAATAATGAGGTTCTTATGGTATAAATGGAAAACAAAGTTCGATCACAATCAGTTCTAAAATCCAATAGCAAAATCGTAGAAAAAAACAGAAGTAAAATCAATAGTTCATATTTAAGATGATGAAAACAACTTAAAGGAATAAAACCGAAGAGGCAAACAAGAACAGACAACCCAAAGACACTGACAACATAGTGCATACAAGACTCAGGTCGAAGACAAACAAAGCAAAAAAGTTACAAAACAAATACAAAGAAAAAAGAAAACATAGCAGACAAAACAAAACAAAAACAAACAAACAAACAAACAAACAAAAACAACACTAACCAACGCAGAAAACTAACAAGAAAAGCAACACGGACCCCACTAAAAATAAAGTTAATAATTTTGATTTCCATTTCAGAAGTGTTAAATAGAATTAGCATACATATAAACTACGTATAATATATATGTAATATTATATGTATTTGAGCTTCATTCACGATAAGGTGCATTTATGTCTATATAATGAGTATATTACTGCTGACATCAGACAACAGAATAGTCAACATTGAAACAAAATCGAATTGCAAATACCATCTTTTGCAAGTAATAGAATAATTTTCAACAAGGTGTTCACATCGTCCTAGAAAATGTTGAAATACACTATTAAACTAATCTTTAAAATCCTGTACTTAATAATTTAGTACTCAGAGGATGGGTCTGCACATACTGCATGCTTGAGCGTAACGTATGAATTGTGAAAAATAAACTTTAAAATTTATGACAGTAAAATTGAAGTCGTTTCTTTGGTCATATAGAGTTTGGTAGAAAGTTGACCATTTGTGTCAAATTTTAGATACATGTCACAAAATTAGGCCGATATTGCTGTTTCTGTTGCTTCTTTCTTCTCAATGTCTTTGTAATGTGTTAAAATGGAAAATTACAGTTTACAAATTCTGACTTTATTTCAAGGTAATATGAAATCTAGCCCTAAAAATTGTATGTCTAGATTTTTCCTATTTTATTGGTATCCCAGAGATAGACATTATCGTAGATTATTTATATCATTAATCAAATTTATAGCATGTTCCGTACAAATATTTGCAAACATATGTAAGAATTAAATATTTTGAAATGACAGTAGTTGAACATTTTTCAATTATGATAGTGTCAAAATAACCATGAAGGCAAAGCAGTTCTTATACTAAAATATACTTTATTTCAAAAAGGTTTTGAGAATATCAAAGTTATGCAAAGACAACGGATCTATTGCAGATTTTCATAATCACCCCCTCATGAATCTATAACCTCACACTTTCGGCGTATAACTCATCCACAAGGATGCCAGATGTTCTAAGCTACTCCATCCATAGAGAGATATATATTTGAAAAAATCGCCATTATGACTTGGTTATCGGTTACGAAACATCTTTGTCACAGATGACCACATATATATTCCATTCTTCGTAACTCCCAATCCCGTCCTTCTTTCATCTTTAATGATTTATCACCGGATTTGTAACAAGAGTGACACAACGATTCCCACTAGTAAAGCAGGAACAGAACTGCTTATCCCTTTTGGGCATTGGAATTAAGCTCCATGTTATTGTGGGGTTCGTGTAGTTCTCAGTTCTCTAAGTAATGAATTGTAGATCATTGTTTATTTATTTGTTCTTTTTCATTTGGCCATTGCATTACCTGTCCTCCGATTTACGGCTTCTGGCTACCTCTTTGATATCCTAAAACTTTTCACACGTCGTTTGTTTGTAGAAGTCCCCACATATATTCTAAGTCAGAAAGCATGATAGTCAAGTGTAGTTATTGGTCCTCTGTTTCAATGCAAAATGTTTCGACAGCATCCATTAAAGCACTTATTGTTTGTGGAAATAACAATATGCACAAAATAGAATTAGTCATTTACTGAGATGTTGATATGTTATAGGTGAGTGGGTTCTCATTATAAATAAACATAGGTAAGTGGGTTCTCATTATAAATAAACATAGGTAAGTGGGTTCTCATTATAAATAAACATAGGTAAGTGGGTTCTCATTATAAATAAACATAGGTAAGTGGGTTCTCATTATAAATAAACATAGGTAAGTGGGTTCTCATTATAAATAAACATAGGTAAGTGGGTTCTCATTATAAATAAACCAAATTCTTAATAATTGGTGGTAAAATATGTTGCAACCACTGAATCAACATTTTATTTGAATAGTTTCATTTATTTTACCTCTACTGGTAGATCTAGAATCAGTGCGTACAATCTTTAATGTCATAGTCTCGACTTAACGTCCCGTTTCGAGGAATATTCAGAACAACCTTTTTGTGATAAAATGTTTCAGTGACTTTCATCAGGTGGTTATCTTTCTTCCTATATTCAAGTTTTCCCACCTATAAAACTCTTTGACACGATATAATGATACAATGAAATGTTGCCGAATATTGCGTTAAACACTCACAATCCCATCTTTGTTACATTTCATATTAAACAGGATGCATTAGAAATCTCTAAAATGTCCCAGTTTATAAACCCCGATCGTTTTAGCAGACCAGATAAAGTCAGTTAGTACAATATGCAAATGTCTGACCGATATAATCTAATCATAATAAACACTATGTTAATAAGACATTGTTGAAAATAGCTTCAAAATATTTTGTAACACTAATAATAGGGTATAATTTATTAACATAATTTATCGGTAAATTTCCATCACCAGTGTATTAGTAACTTGTCTCCAATAAATAAATATTATGCAACAATGCAAAAAAAAAATATATAATACCATAACAGAATACCCATAAGCTATAGCACACATATCCGTACATGACCACCAACTTTTTTGGCTTGGTACGGGCAATTCAATAGAAAGTGATGGTAGATTATTGGTCCTAAACCTTTCGTATTAGTGAAAAATGATGCAGTCACACAAGTGTTTTCCACGTGCGAGCAAACAACAACCCTAATCACCGGTTTGTAACTAGATTAACACGACGCGTGCCACTATTGGAGCAGCAACTGCTAATCCTTCACCCTCGGTTTTTAGTGGGGTTTGTGTTACTCGGTCTTTAGTTGTATGTGTATGCTTGAAGATCGTTGTTTGTCCTTTTGTTCTTTTCCTTTTGGTCATTGTCTGTTTTTACAGATTTACGGATTTAGGTTATAGTTACAACACGAACTTCAATATTTTATTCTTGGAACAATTTCAATATTAGTTGAAAAATGGCATCTGTAATTTCCCCAAAAGATAGGGTCATGGAAAACTACCGATTAAGATAATTTCCGAGTGATTTTTCACAATACGACATGACCTTCGGAAATTTTTCTGATGTAGAATTATATATATTAGATATATAGGATTAAAATTTTTCTATTCCAAATACAGAGTAATACATAATATGCAAACCCGTCTGATTGGACAGTTTGCTGACAGTTATGAATATCATACAAACAATGAATTATACATCAAGAGACAAACACACTTGAGATTAATAGCCACAGATGTACATTGTCTGATAATACTAATACAAAAATATAACACTATTTATAGTGTATATTAGAATTGATCTTATCGTAACATAACTTCCTTTCAATAGGAAGCATTACAGATTACCTGCTCTTACATTCCAAAAATCGAAAAAAAACCATTCCAAGTTTTATGAAAAAATGGTACACAAAAAATGTAATAGAATATAATAAATTAGATACCCATAAATACATGACCGTCCACTTGTCTGGCTTGGTACGAGCACTTTAATATACAGTAATGGGGTTAAACCAAATTGATAGGGCCAAACTTCCGATAGTTGTGAAAAATGATGCAGTGTTTTCCACATCCAACAAACGCTAGCGCTCACATATAACTGGATGAGGAGGTCGATCTAAAGACTCTTTAACTTTACATATAATATATTTATTCTTTGTGACACAGCAGTTGTTATATGAATAATGTTAGTTTTATAAAAATTCAGCCGATGGCCTTAGCAATCACTTAAATATTAAATAACACACAAGGACATCGGAAGACATAATTGGGAAACAATAGTCAACATTGAACCAAAATCTTATTGCCAATACCATATTTCGTCATCTGTGTGTTATTGATAGAATACTTGTCAAAAAAGGCGTTGAAAATCTGGTCTAGCATAAGCTGGGATAGTATACCATCTACCTATTCAATCAGTGTTTATCAACATTGAAATTGCAAGTTCAATTCCAACCAACGGGAGGTGAACTCGATCCAATCTTATCTAATTAAGTGTGTAGTGGTCTACGACATGTCGGTGTTTTTTATCGGGGGCTCTTGTTTCCTTTACCAATTAAACTGGCCACCATGATATAGCATAAATGTTGTTGACATAACGCTATATATATATATATATATATATATATCTTTGTATATGCATTTGAAAACGTGCGTGGGATCTTCACAATAGAAACATTTCAGTTTCTCTTATGAACGCCACAAACAATTACACTGAACGAAATGATATACTAAAAAAAATGATAAAAATGTCTCAATATTCAGATTTCTATATTTGAGTTTTCACTACATCACATGACGTGTATGACCTATAACTGCAGTTTAACGGCATATTTGTCCGTAAATGCATATCAATTAGCGTAAAACTAATATGCAATTGAATCGGTACACTTTTGTAGCACCATATCATAAGCTGAAGATGTTCCTAGGGACACTGATAATGTGAGGTCGCAGTCAGAGTTATTTTGTAGTTCTAGATTATCATTTTAAACTTTTTGTAACACATTTGTTTGTCAATCTTATCTAGGTACTAAATAGTGCTAATACAGAGTAAAAAGAGGTGTTCGAAACAACAGTACAAATACAAAGAAAGAAGGAATAACAAGGAATGAACCACAACTTCAACTCAGTATCCGATTGTCCCGTGATGGCATTCGCCCATATTTCATAGTTTTAGAAAAGTTTGTCAGTGACTTGTGGCAGGTCAGTGGTTTTCTCCTGCTACCCCGATTTCCTTTACCAATAAAGCTGATCGCCACGATATGACTGAAATATTGTTAAAGCAGCATTAAATACCCTAACCCTTTAGACAAAGCATCTCCCATATATCGTTACTTTTTATTTAATTTATGATTTCCAACAACTCACTAACAGTTATTAAACCAATAGTTATATACATACACCGCATGCCAGTGTAGGTTATAGTTACAACACAAACTTCAATATTTTATTCTTGGAACATTTTCAATATTAGTTGAAAAAATGGCATCTGTAATTCCCCAAAAGATAGGGTCATGGAAAACTACCGATTCAGATAATTTCCGAGTGATATTTCACAATACGACATGACCTTGGAAGCTTTCCTTCTAAGATATATAGGATTAAAATGTTTCTTTTATTTATCTAACTATTCCAAACAAGAGTAATAACTAATATTCAAACCTGTCTGATTTGTCAGTTTGTGGACGTTCATAAATATCATACAAGCAACAAATTATACATCAAGAGACAAACACACTTGAGTTTAATAAACACAGGTGTACTTTGTCTGATAACATGAATATAACACTATTTGCATTGTACATTGAAATTTATTTTATCTAGCATAACTTCCGATTAACAGAAACAATTACAGGATAACTACTTGCATTCCGAATATCGAAAATTAATCATGAGTAACCAAAAAACAGTAATTACCGTCCTTCTTCGGTTATGAACTTGTAATCATCACATTTTATCTCAGGTATATTTATGAAAAATATCTGAAAAATAAATTTACAACAACTGAAATTGTTCAAAAAACGGAATCTGGGGGTGGAGGTTCGTCGTGTATATGTTCGTTCTTCTTCGTTCACAGTTTCCAAGTGAGTAACACACATGTGTACATTTTAATGATTTATATGGTTTACAGACCGTGGATTTCGTGCGGGGCCTGATGATGTGATGTACAATTGCAAGATATACACATATTGTACAAGTGGCATTGTGAATTGGATAACAAATTATTGTTGGTTCTATGTATATAATATCAACATGAGAAGTAGTATAAATCCAATAAAATAATTTAGTACGTAATAATAATTGCATTAATGTTTTGAATGATGACACTAGTATATGTGACTCGACCTAAATCCCATATTGCTTCTTTAAGCACGGAATGAAACTCCATTTTGTTCAGTGAGGTTCCCAAATTATCTTCGTTTTTCTGAAATTGAAATAGATATTGCTCCTTCACTGAACACCTGATCATAATACGCTTTTATTTCATTTGATATTGTTTGACGTTTATAATTTATCATTAATATGTTCTTTTTTATGGGGAAGCAAAAGAATAAACTATTATTTATAATCAAAGTGAGTGAGTCAATTAATGATTGTTGTTTAACGCCACATGAGCAATTGTTCAGCTATATTATGCTCGGTCATCATAATAACAGTCCGCGGGTAGACTTGTTTCTCCACTCGGACACGTTATCATGAACTAACAATCTACCACATTCGAGGCGAGCATGCTAACCATTGTACTAACGATTGGGTTGGTTATAATCAAGATCAAATAATTTGCAAATGCTTCAAAATAAACATCCAAAAATATTTAAAGGACTGACTGATGCATATACTTTGACGTTCGTCTATTGAATTTGAATTTCTTATATAAACAAAAACACAGAGTCGTGTTAAGCTTAATAGAGAGAGAATAATGGTGTTTAACGTCACTTTCAACAATATTTCAGTTATATCGTGATGTATTAAGCTTAAAATGTTGCATATCTAAAGTTAGTAAATAAAACCTATTATCCATGTTGTTTATGTAATCTGCACTTTATCTATGAATCTAGTGATTGTATACAAAAATAGTTACATACAAATAAAACATCCACATCATACGACTTCTTAATCACATGGACATAAGTTTTATCAAATGATTAGTAACAAATACACCTACATATAAATACAAATAAACCTACATCTAAATTTAGCAGTGCATGTGTACTCATATAACGCTAACATTGCATGTGAAAAAAAAACATATTTCAGTCGAGACGCTCACTTCAAATGAAACATTCTACGGAAGGGGAGGGGGTTAAAATGCAAAGATGCATGGTTTATAAATTGTCAACCATCCAGGTTCAACTTTTTGATTGTACACATTTTATGAAGTTAACAGTGAAGGCTACAAAAATACAATGTCGACAGAAAGGGGCACACCACTGGGATGGGGAAATGGTTGGAATTTGAGTTTGCCACAGAAATTGTTTATGTATTGGATAGTGTCGAGAAGTGTTTGCCTTGCAAAAGGGCCACAAAACGATTATCGCTAACAAGCTATCTTGTCGCTGGCAATGGATAGGCCATATACTAAGAATAGATGCCAATTCACACCCGCGCATAGCACTCAGTTGGACATCAGAAGGGAAGAGAAAAAGAGGAAGACCAAAAGAAACATGGAGACGTACCATCGAGAAGGAGAGGAAAGAGTTTGGTTTCGAATCATGGACAGACGCAGAAAGATCAGCCCAGGACAGAAGCAAATGGAGAGGAATTGTTTCCAGCTCTATTCTTCACGAGAAGAGAAGGAATTAAGTCAAGTCAAGTAACAAGCTATTGGACATTTGGAGCTTCTACATCTTCTTGCTTAATTGCAAGGAGCGAATCATTTTCCATTTATACGACAGTCTCGTCCGTAGGTAGAGATATGACTTTGATTCCGCCTGTAAAACGTCACTGTTGAGAAGGTGTGTATTCCTATGTACTGTAGTTCCCGCTGCGGGTGAAGTTAATGAATATATAATTTGGTATATTCCAATATATTTCTAGTACCATATTATATTGTGAAAACAAGAAAGTTATATATGGCATTTTAAAAACTCAAAAATGAAATGCAATCTTAAGTAATGCTCATTTCAATCCTTAATGCAAAAACTACAACTGAGTCGGCAATTTCATTCCATTTTAAATTGTAGACATTAATCAAAGATAATTAATAAACCATCGTCCCCTTTCTTCGTTTGAAATTGGTGACCTCGAGTTTTGCAATATCCCATTCAAACAAGAATTGTATTGGTTTGAGAACAGTTATGGGCGCTATATATTGGCAATGTCAAAAGTATCATTGTATTTAAAACGAAAGACTTAGAGCACCGAACTAAACAGAGGTATACTATTGTATTACATTAACTACATTGTTGTTTCTCAAATGACAGTGGATCTCTTGGCTTTTACGTAGATTTGTTTTTCATTCCTCCATCACCGACAAGACTTTTACCTGTCTCGATCAGGAGTTAGATAGTGGGTGTCTTTTAAGAGAACTGCTTACTTTCGGGAGCACCTGGGTTCGCTAGTGATTTTTGCTGGCAGGATCCATATTTTTAGTTATCTGTGTTGTTTGTATTCGTTCTATGTCTTGTGCCAAATGTTGCCCGTGCCCGTGTCTCTGAATTTTCTATTGTTGATTGTCTCTTCGTTTTTCTCTATTAAAACGTTTATAGCTAAATACTTTTATCCAAATAAGGAATATGAAGATGTATAGTAAATCTCAAAATGTGTATGATTTAAAAACTACACAATACAGGAGACTTTAGTAAAAAAAATTATATTATTATATTTCTTACATATATATATAAAAAGAAATAAGTTTAACCGCCATTATGTCAAATATATATATATATATATATATACTTTTATAAACTATGGCTTTTTTGTTCAATTTTGACATAGTTAAGGGAATTTTAGCCTTTTGGTGGAAATGATAAAGAATTATGATCGATTGTGGTACATATTTGTGATTCATTTGAAAGTTCAGTGGTCATACTTACACCTACACTGAAAAATATTATCAAAGGACAAGTTAAAATACAATGTTGACTCTTCAATGATAAAGGAACAAAATAAGTTTCAGTGGAGAATGAAAAAAATATATAAACGAAGAAAAGTACAAATGTCCCTGGGTTAGGGAACGCAATAATAAACCGATGGAACGAATTATATATGTCCCTTCCAGAGCACCATTTTTATTCTAAATGGAAAATAATTTTGTGGTAACAAATACAACAGAAAAATATATCTAGTATATTTGTTTTCTGAAAAATACAATACATAGCAGGTACATTATTGGGGTAGGATGATTATTTAAGGTGGAAAAAAAGTGAACTTTACATTATACAAAAATGCATAGCTTCTTTCTCGTTTACATTGTTATTTTTCAATAATATATAATGTTTATGAAAAATGAGTTTTTGCTCATGTGTTTCTTTGATTCATGCATTTTGTTTTATTGATTAAATTCGATTTCGTAGAAAATGCCAGGGAAAATAATGTTTTTGGTGTAAGAACATTTAGTATTGTGTGAGTTGTTTTTCGGATACAATTACCACGGAATCAGATTTGTCAAACCAGAGAAGATGTAATTGTTGGGGCATGAAAATGTTGTCATACAGAAGGACACCTACAACAACAAACAGAAGGACACCTACAGCAACAAACAGAAGGACACCTACAACAACATACAGAAGGACACCTACAACAACATACAGAAGGACACCTACAACAACATACAGAAGGACATCTACAACAACATACAGAAGGACACCTACAACAACATACAGAAGGACACCTACAACAACATACAGAAGGACACCTACAACAACATACAGAAGGACACCTACAACAACATACAGGACACCTACAACAACATA
>MJUT01024369.1:244096-258401 GCA_002080005.1 Gigantidas platifrons
GTGAAATTTTTTTTTGCCCTGTAAGATCTTTCAATTCTTTATTTAAACAAATCATATGAACATCATCTAAGAGGGTTTAAATTCTACCAATGTCAGAAAACATGAAAAATGGGTAATTTCTGATTTTCAGAATTCCTACAGAATATTCCTTATTGGCCAGGTTAAGCTGCTTTATGGGAATTTCTGTCCAATCAATATAGTTTTATCTGAATTCTGAATGTATTAGCATTTATTTCAAAAACCATTAACCCTCATATATGCATATTATGATGCCCATTTTAGCCAAATTCTACCCCTTCCTCTACTTGAAAACTGGGACAAATATACATGATATACTCAATATTTCCATATTTCATTTTCATTCTTCAACAAATTACATGAACAATGAGTATTGCAAACGGCCAAACAGTATTGAAAATTGGCGAAACAGTTCTCACTATTCTTCCTCTTCACCATCAATCAACGGGTATAAAACATCGTCAAATTCATCATCACTTTCATCGCTTTCTGTCAAACCTGCAATATTTTCCTCGACTAAAACATCGGCGAGTTGTCGTGGAATGAAATCACCAGACACCCATTTTGGTCTTGGGACGGATGGAAGGACGGACAGATGGACGTACAGACAGACGGAAGGATGGACAGAGGTAAAATAGTATACCGGTACCCCCTCCGGTGGAGCGGGGGTATAACAAGGAGTGACAATTCTCTTTGATACTGGAACTGGAAACAAGAAAAGGTTGATAGATACCACCAAATTAGCACAGTAGTACCAGCAGGAATTTTGTACAGCACTTTTAGGCCTACACGCGTTCACATTCTGTGATACAACGAGCGCATTCAAGGGGATTGGAAAAGTCAAGCCAATTAAGACATTATAAAATTCACCCCAATTCCAAAGTGCTCTTGCACAAATTGGAGATTCCTGGCAAATTTCAGAGGATTTGTTTCTGCAGATCGAGGCTTTTACCTGCTTGTTGTAACTATCAAGTAGGAATTTGGAAAATAGCCCATATTGTAAAACCAATATATCCGGAGCCTACTCATGACAATGGTTGGCAGTGTGTTGATGGGATGATTGAACCAAAAAGGGTGTCTGGTGATTCCATTCCACAACACTCGCCGACGTTTTAGTCGAGGAAAATATTGCAGGTTTGACAGAAAGCGATGAAAGTGATGATGAATTTGACGATGTTTTATACTCGTTGATTGATGGTGAAGAGGAAGACTAGTGAGAACTGTTTCGCCAATTTTCAATACTGTTTGGCCGTTTGCAATACTCATTGTTCAGGTAATTTGTTGAAGAATGAAACTGAAATATGGAAATATTGAGTATATCATGTATATTTGTCCCAGTTTTCAAGTAGAGGAAGGGGTAGAATTTGGCTAAAATGGGTATCATAATATGCATATATGAGGGTTAACGGTTTTTAAAATAAATGCTAATACATTCAGCATTCAGATAAAACTATATTGATTGGACAAAAATTCCCACAAAGCAGCTTAACCTGGCCAATAAGGAATATTCTGTAGAAATTCTGAAAATCAGAAATTACCCATTTTTCATGTTTTCTGACATTGGTAGAATTTAAATCCTCTTAGATGATGTTCATATGATTTGTTTAAATACAGAATTGAAAGATCTTACAGGGCAAATAAAAATTTCACCCTGCACGACCATGTTTCAAAGGAAATAAACCGAGTTTCATCAAATTTGACGTGTATTTTAGAGGGGTAGGGCTAATATTTTGCTATTTATTTGTTAATCAGTAGGAAGAAGGAACATAATTATTCCCTTTTTACATTGTTATAGTACCCAGATACGAAAATCAACCGTCATTATGATGCGGTATCCTTTATTTTATTAGTAAAATTAAGATATAAGAAGAATCCTGTGAAAATCTGCAAAATTGAAAATATCCCATTTTTCAAGTATTTTGACCACAAAGATCACTTCATAAAGGATTACTAGTGCTTGATTTATTCAATGTGATATATTTGTTTGGCTTAGTATAAAAAAAAGATCGCAATTTAGTACGAAATATTTTTTTATCTAAACTTTTAAGGGAAAAAATGTCTTTTTTTGTCATTTCAGGAAGGGGATGGGTAGGATTTTCACGTCTGACACAATTTGATAGGCACAAAGTGTATATATCTTGTATTCAATTGAAAGTTAATACTATAAGCTTTTATTTGATACCAAATTGATATACTTTCAAGACTGCTTAGTATACATTTAATGCTCGCAAAGACAAAAATTGAAAAAAATCAAAAATCCTCAAAAAGCTGCGACAGGGTGTAAATATTAACCTCAAACGGCAAGTTCGTCCCAAAATTTTCAATGCTAACATGTTTTTTCTTCAAGAGGATATATAGGAGGACTTAAAACAATATGTTAGCATGGAAGGTGGGGGTGTACGGGGGTTTATGCTAGCCCACGGACTAACACTGATGAGAAAATATTATGCGATTTTCGGCAGGGTAAAGGGTAATATTTTGCTGCTAGAAGCCCTATACAGTGTGGTACTTGAACACATTTTATTTTAAGATGTCTCCATAACATAACTTCACACGACAGATGTAAAATTTGGTTGTCAATTTATATTATGAAAAAGATATTACGTGCTTTGGGCTGAATAGAGCTAAAATAGGCAAAAATCATAATATTCCATTTTTCTGCAATCTACACTACAAAACAAGTTTTTTGATGATGTAATGGGTTTAATTTTCCGTAAATGCAATAGTTTTAATAAATTCATTATAAAAATATCATCAAAGTTGTGTAATATTTTGTCTATTGAAAACAAAAGGCGAAAAATCTCGTTTTTACGCAATTTTATCAGGGGTAGTGTTAGATTTTTTGCCTCCTACGATTACTGAACTTCATAAAATATTAATAACTTGTATTCATTTGAACGATAATATAATCAGCTATCCACCAAACCCCACTTTTTATATTCTTATAGTTGTTCATAAGCTACAAGACCTAAGCAACAGTGAAGAATGAAAAAATCTGAAAATCCGGCAAAATTGTCGAAAGGATGTTAAAAAGGGCTCAAAAATGTAAGTTCATCGCAAAATATTCAATGTTAACATGTTATTTCTTCAAAAGGACATAACAAAGGACCAAAAAAAAATTAGTGGGGTCCGAAGGTGTGGGGGGGGGGGTGCCCATGGCCTAATATAATACATTAAAGAACACATGGCTGAGAAAATGGTAGAGCATATTGTTACCCCACAAAATGTTCTGATTCGTTCGATTGGCAGTGGATTTCTCAGGTAGCAATCTGACATGTTTCAATCTCACAGCTACATATATTTTTCATGTTATCAATATTTTGTTTCATGTAAAAGATTATATTTTAGCAACTCGTCAGAATTACTTGTAGTTCGTCAAAACCAGAATTGCACTCGTCTGGTACAGTTGTCACTAATAGTTATGTTACAAGTGTTTAGTAAATGATTATAGTACATGTCACTAGTGTTACGTGTATAATAAGGACATCTATGTACCTAATAGTGTGATAAGTCATTACTCTAGCTGTCTATCATATTATTGATATTATTATCGTCAAGAGTAACACCATGGGTGCCACAGGAATTGTTATAGTGTGATAAGTTATTACTCTAGCTGTCTATCATATTATTGATATTATTATCGTCAAGAGTAACACCATGGGTGCCACAGGAATTGTTATAGTGTGATAAGTTATTACTCTAGCTGTCTATCATATTATTGATATTATTATCGTCAAGAGTAACACCATGGGTGCCACAGGAATTGTTATAGTGTGATAAGTTATTACTCTAGCTGTCTATGATATTATTGATATTATTATCGTCAAGGGTAACACCATGGGTGCCACAGGAATTGTTATAGTGTGATAAGTTATTACTCTAGCTGTCTATGATATTATTGATATTATTATCGTCAAGAGTAACACCATGGGTGCCACAGGAATTGTTATAGTGTGATAAGTTATTACTCTAGCTGTCTATGATATTATTGATATTATTATCGTCAATAGTAACACCATGGGTGCCACAGGAATAGTTTACCCATTCGGAGCAAATGAGTTCACCCCTGTTTTAAGTGGAGTTCGTGTTGCTCGTGTAGTATTTTTGCCCCTTTGCCTTCTTTCTTTTGGCCATTGTATTGTCAGTACATCTTAGATTTACGACTTCTGATTACCCCTTTGTTATCTTCAAACTTGTCTTTTATATTAGTGCTTTCGGCAATATCTGAAATGCTACGTGTTAAATTTCAATGCAATTTTTTGTTGGCTTAAGCAATTAGAACACATTATTAATACCTGCGATCTCTATTACGTTTACAATATTCATATATTTGTTTAATGTAAATAGTATTAAACTTGTTTTTCGATCTTCACTCCAAGACCAATTTCAGCAAAATGGAATGTGGAAGTTCAAAGCAGTTCGAAAGCATCAAATTATTGACTATACACAGATAAACTAGAATTTGAAAAGTTCTTTGATATACTCAACGCTAGGATGACTTTTTACATTCTGCAAAATTCGATTCACCAATAATGAATGCGTATGCTTTGAACCGTAATGGAAGCGAGAGGTTGGCGCCGTAAAATCTGATTCAATCCACCATTTCTTTAGAAATGCCTGTACCAAGTCAGGACCATTGCGGTTTTCCAGTTTCCCGGTTGTTGGCTGATTTTGTCTGTTTATTGATTTATGAGTTTTGAATTTCCCTTTGGAAGATTGCTCTGTGTTCGGTAATTTTGTTATTACCCTTATTCAAAGGGAAACCAGAATTTGTAAGTTCACGTGATCTTGGAGACGAATCCCATTACTTATTAAAATGTAATGTTATGTCTGATCCTCTAAAAGTATGCATAGATAGAAAATGGTATACACAGATTATATTGATTAAGCAATTAATGACTGAAACGAAAAAAAAAATCAAAGAGAAAAAATGTGTGCATTTATAAGACATATTAATGAAAATGTGTGTCCTCCGGGATTAAAAATTGAAACCAAGTCCTTTTCTTTTATCCTTTTGTATATTTGTATATATATTACAGCATATTGTCAATTATATTCTGATAGTCAGAAAGTACATGTAGATTAGATTATGATGCTACATTCATTTTAGGCCACCACAACTAGAATGTGAAAAATGTCAAGTTTTCTTTACATATCCTGAAAAAAATAATCCTTTTCTATTTTTATTGTAAATTCATCGCATTGTCAAGTTGTTTCATACGAAATTAAAATGCGGATATCTTCTTCACGTTTTCACACTGAATATAATATTGCATAGTATTTTTGTTAATTAGTCAACTCGAACATAAAAGGAAAAGTATCTGATATTTCAATCCATTTTTATTATTAAAAAAAAATTAATCCACATAAAAAATAAAATTATTCCAATTTTGTAAACTTTAATAAATCAAACATTTCCCGCAAACTTTCGGAAATTGTAATGCCAAAAGATTTTGAGGAATTCATATATATATAATACTTACTTTAATACCATACTTTTTTTGTAGTTTCAAACACGAGCGAAATAAATGTTATCTCCGTTATGAATTATGTCTTTAATAAAAAAAAGAAAAAAAAAAAAAAGGAGGATTATCATTGGTCACGCATTTTAAAATACTATAAACGATTATATGATGTTTCTTCTCTAGCGTTTAGATGTATTTTTTTTTGTACTTGAGCAAATGAGATAAAAAGAAGTAATAAAGATTAATCAATTAACAAATCAGTATCCTTCTTCTGATATAAAACATGATTGTGTTAAAATTTATTTTCCTGAACACTGGTCCAATTTAAATTGAATAAATATTAGTCTATTTTTAAAACTACTTTGGGTGTGAAACCCGAGTAAATGCTTCCTCATATATTTGTAGTAGATCGGACATTTAAAGCAGTGTTGATTTTTGCTCAATTCGATGCTTCAATGGTTTAGAGGAATGGCGCTTTTTAGTGCCATTTGTTCATTTGGTAACGATCGATGCTCTATGTCCTTTAAACAAAGCAGTCTTACACTTTGGCTGCATAACAGTAGTTGATCTTGTCTTGTTCTTGTTTTTATATCTATATTCTGTTGCACTGTACATGGGCTGATGGTGATGCAATATTTTACTTTAATATGTTGTGATAAATATGTCATTGTGTAACTGTACTCTATATAATTATGATTCTTTCTTTGTATGTTTATACTTTTAATGCCCTTATGGGGCCCATGATTTGGAAATAAAATATCTTGTATTTTAGCGCTTAATGAGGGTTAACATTGTATAGATATACAACTTAGACTGACAGAGGTCAGTGTTTCTATCTTTCTATTTCCCCTCTCTTTTATCATTATATTAGTATTTATTAAATATATATTGGTCATCATGAACACCTGTTTTTAGGATATATAAAGTCAGTTAGATGATTCAATGTTTGAAATATGTCATTTTAGGGTATTTAAAAGGAAACCACAACTTTTAACAGATTATCAACTTTTTATTGTCAGATGGCAATTATTAACTGACATTAATTTTGACAGACTTTGTTCTCAAATATTTTTAAATTGATATTGCCTTAAGTCCTAAATGATCATTATATATAGCAACTAACACATAACAAATAAATATTTCAGAAAAATAAATATTCTGATAAAGTTTAGGTTTAATTCAATAACAGATATTATATACGACATAATGTAAAAAAAAATCAACCGATAATCACGGGAATTATTATACATTTTGTACATGTACATAAAATTGTGATATGAAAAACAATATGATGTTGGGACAGCACACACATTAGGCGGGGTTAGACCGGTTAATGTGGTCTTTTTGTAGTTTTTAAAGATTTTCGCGGTATCCTTTTGAAAAAAAAGAACTGTAAATTATTGACTTTAATATGAAGTTTTTCTTATTCAAATAAATACGGTAAAGTTATAAAAATTAACCATCCATTTGTATACGTCAAAGTTTAATAAGAGTTCACATAACTACGTCAACATTTTATAAACATTCACATAAATACATCAAATATTTTAACACTTTTGTTAAACAAGCGGAAACAATCGACTTTGCATCCAGCTGCAGTGATTACGCCTTTTTCTAGTATTTTCTCTGAATTAGTGTCATGGATTAGATTAAGAATGAAATCAGATCTCACGATACAATACACATGTATGCACGATCTCAAAACAGCTTCAGGTTACGTCATTTGTAACACCATGTAAAGCGTTTCTGCATTATCACCATTCGATACCCGGAAAATATTACCTTTTCCTGTCAAGTTTTATAGATTAATCTTTCATATCTGCCAAAGATGGCCCTACAAGTCGTTAGATTTGTTAAGTTTTATAACTGATGATTCTTTGGCTATGACTTTTGCAGAAGTCTCTAAAAAGAACAAATCTACCATACAAGCGTTTTCACCTTACCAGCAAAATCCTCAGCCGATTTTGAAATTTACTCATAAAATACAATCAAATTATTTATATACAGAAATCCAATACCGGATGGGATCAGGGCACTTAGTAATAGTAATATACCGTTATACCCTTACCTAACGGCAATATGTTTAAATCGTCACAATGCCAGATATAATTGATTATCCATCTTATACGGGATCTTAAATATACTGATATAAAATTGCATATGAGTTTGGTATTGGCATGATAATAAATACGTTATTATTTATTTTTATGATTTTTTTAGGTGTAAGTGTGCAAATTAGTCCCTTATAAGCAACCAGAAAGTGACATAATTATGTATGTACCGCATTCTATTGAATCAACATTTCTTTAATATGCTTTTTTAAGTGTTCTGATCGAATAATGCAATAAGAGTATTGGTGACAACTCCTCAGTCTTAAAACACAGAGCCAATAAATGTACCCTATAGGTGTCGAATGAAGGGTCTCTTTCCGAGTGGGGGCTGTCGAGTTATAATGAGAAAGCCTAATCGTGGATCAATGTGTGTAACGTGTTTTCCGAGTGTCACGATATTCGAACATTAAAGACCTCTTATTTCGGAAAAAGTGTAGGTGTTGTTGTCAAGAGATTGAGTAGAAGATGTACTTTATATTGTGTGTTATATATCTGCTATATTTATTAATTTGATATATTTAACAAATAACTATCTATATTAGGAACTTGTACAATTCTAGTTAATAATATCAAATAGAAATCATCATTGCATGTTATTTTAGGGGGAGTAGGAGTAGATTTGCCATAGCGAAATGAGGTTAATATATTTGCATATTTTATATGCATTTGAAAAAACAATCTGGTAGTTCTTCTTTGAGGTCCTCAAATTACATTTATGAAACCTAATGCAAAAATGCAACCGCATCGGTGATGTAATTGTTAATGTGCTCGCCTCGAGTGAGGTAGATCGTGGGTTCGAGCCCCGATCTGATCAAACCAAAGACTATAAAATTGGTAGTTGTGGCTTCTCCGCTAAGTACGCAGCGGAATGTTGTTTCGGTGAGCTAACAATATAAAAATTCAACTAAGCGTGTTGGTCTAGTCGAAAGCGGACCTGACCATCATCTTATTGAAAGTTAGCTTCTACTCGCCATTATATAGCTACAACATTGCTGAGTTGACGTTAAGCAACAACCCCCCCCCACACACACATGTAGCAAATGAACAGTGATAAAGACACATAAAACAATACGATTATCGTTACAATGCAGTGGGTGGGGGCATGGGCGCATGAGTTTTGTTGACTTCTGACCACAATCCTAATATCAATAACGTTGAGTTGCTTCCTATACCCAACTCACGTGTTAAAGTCTCCTAAAACTGGTCTACCTATAACCGAACGTTTGACTAGTCTGTCCGTTCTAGCTGTTTTTCCTCATTAAACCTGATAGTCACGAAGTAGCTGAAAATTGTGTAGAACGTGACGATACACATCAATAGCTAAACTAATAATATTACCTTGCCTTGTAGTGACCAAGAAACAATAGAACGTGACGATACACATCAATAGCTAAACTAATAATATTGCCCTGCCTTGTAGTGACCAAGAAACAAGGAAACATGTTTTTCTTGTTAATAATATCTTTTATTTACTGACAGTTTTTTTTACATTTTGAAAGGAATTATCTTCTACCAATAAGACGTATCAGTTATAACATTGTAAATCCAAAATATATAGCAATTATATCTAGAATCTAAGATTCAACATGCAATTGTTCATTAAATAGGACAGAATATATCAATACGTGATAACATCATAAATATACAGAAAGACAGACAAACGAAGAAAAGAAAGAAAAAACAATAATAAACGCGAACAAACACAAAAACGAAAACTAAAGAGGATCAACATGGACACTATCAAAATCCGGGGGTTAAACATATGTGCTCCGGACGGATAAGCAGGTCCTGCTCCACATGAAGCGACCAAAGGTTTATAGCTAAACCCCAATAAATGTACTAAATGAGTTAAAATAGACTGTAATAAATTACGACAATGAAAGCAGATCTGGAATGATTTGTATCTTTATATGTTTTATCCTTCAGTGTTTCTATAAAACAACGCGAGATTCTCGTCTCACAGTTCATGTTATTATAAAGTACGAAGCAGCCTTCAGTGTTTCTATAAAACAACACGGATTCTCGTCTCATAGTTCTTGTTATTATAAAGTACGAAGCAGCTTCTACAATTCTTACAAAATGGATTGCAAAAAAAAAACAAAAAAACCTCAACAACTCTTCAGTACAATCTGAAGTAATGGTATCTCAAAAACTACTTATCAAAGCATCATGTAGAAATTATAAGTTAAAATGTGTTTAAAGATCTATAACAAATACAATTTTGATAATGAATTTTAAATTCAATTTGAAAAGCATAAAATTGATGTCACAGACATGTACTGAACGTGTTAAAACTTTACAATAATAGGCGATCGATCTTAAAATCACATAGGTGTTGGCGCGTGGATTTATTAACATATAATAAAATGATATATATTTATTATTATGTACATCCTGTATTTTATATGTAATCCTGACAGTTGTCGTGTGTAGGTGGTCATATCTATGCAAAAGTACAGGGGCGAACTTAACAGTAATTAATAAGTTTTGATAACTAGGTCAAAAGGAAATCCATGTACTTAATGACAATAAAACTTTGTAGTAAAAAAAAAGATGATAAATAAAGAAAAATCGATATAAAAATAATAAGATAAGGAAAATATTTGCATTTAACTTAGTATGATTTTTCAATAAACACTAGAGAATACCGAAGGGGCAATCAAAAAAGGACAATCCAGAGAAACTGGAAGCATAGACGAATAAAAACAAAAACAACAACACAACACAATATGTATTGGACACCACTATCGGCAAACAAACAATATAAGCCTTTAGAGAGATACCTTTGGCAATTTTTAACAGTCTCAGCCTTATATATCAAAATATACAAAAGAGGCAAATTTCTTTTTTTGACAATGACAATGTGGTCAAACATCTAAAACAAAATGCAAAATAGATCGCATCTTCTATTCGTTGTTCGCATATTTCATGAATGTGCCTTTTAAATGGTGACGACTCTATGTGTCACACCGAGTGTTGTAATGATTACAACCATGCTTAAAAAATAATGTAAACGTTCAATCATACTGGAAATCATTGTATTCTGTAGATGACTTCATAAGTTGTAAAAGATTGTGTCTTGTACAAATTATTATATTTAAAGAATAAAATTTTGAATAAACTAAACCTTATTTGACTTTGAAGATACCACAGGTATAACCAGAAGCCGTAAGTGGAAGAAGAACAGACAACACAATGGCCAAAAGAACAAACAATGGTCGACAAACAATCACACAATAAACTAAACATTGAGTAACACGAACCTCGTAAACACGGGACAAAACTCAAGTGCTCCGGAAAGGTAACAGTTCTGATATGTTCTTAGTAGGAATCAGCCTTGGCACATGCTATCATATGGCACGTCATTTAATATTTATCCCTATCATGAGGTCGATGCATGTACTATATATGCCGTTAAGAATGCAACGGATGTAATATAATATATAATTTGTTACCCCTTCCACAGGAGAATAACTTGTCTAAATACTAAGGCTGTCTATAATTTATGCAAAGCTTTTATATTTTCTCGAAACGTTAATGCATATATATTTGTATATATTTTTGAAACTGGAGTCAATATATATTAAAATATCTGTTTTGCGAAATATATACAATGTAATAATATTTTACTTTTTTTGTTGTGTTATTGAAAATGATACCTAGAAGAGTTACTTCCAATGATAACTGGAGGTGGTATTAATACCTGCACCGATTCACACAAAATATCAACAAATCTCTCACACATTGCATTTAAGACGATTTTACAAGATAAATGAATACTTGCATAACAGCTAAAGTATTAAAGAACATACATTTGTATATATATGTAACTGTTTAATTCTTCCTATTACTCAAAATATGAAAAGATATAACCAAATCGACGTGAATAGAACACCATATATAAACGGGAAATACACATTAATAACCAAACGTGGGTGAACGACAAATAATTCAAGTCAATCAAATTACAGATTTCAGAACCTTACACGAGCTAATATATTTTCTGCAATTGTTTTTAGACAATTTCTAAATCCATTAAATGTGATACTTCTTGTGGCTAATCAATTTTCCATATACTACACAGCGGACTTTTGATTGTTGGGGTGCATTTTATGATCATTATAACTAAGTTTCCTTGGATTGTCTATTTTTGATTGCCCATTCGGTATTCTCTAACGTTTATTTAATGTAATTATTGGGTGTACAGAGTCATGCATTGCACAATTTGATAAAAGTTCATCAATATATTGAGCTTGAACCAGCAAAATAAGTTTCCATTTACACCAGTTTAAATAATATATTCGCATGCAAGGCAATCTGCATATTTTGTCATGAGATCATTAATATGTTCGATTCATACGAAGTTCGAAAGTCCCAGCTAATTGCAATTTAATTTAAATCATATGTTTGTTTGACCTTTTGTTGACAATCCATTTATCCCTAGGGGATTACATACATGTATGTCAGGTGTCAAACGACGAATTCGCGAAGATCCTGTAAAATCGTGAAGCATTAAAATCAAAGATGTCATTAGCTCTAGCAAAATCATGGATTCAATATGTTTGATTTGATTTGATTTTTGGTGTTTTAACGCCACTTTCAACAATATTTCAGCTAAATCATGGCGACCAGTTTTAGTGGTGGAGGAAGCCGGAGTACCCGGAGAGAACCACCGACCATGGGCAAGCAACTGGTAAACTTTATTACTTGCGGTTGCGAGTCGAGTGCACCCTTGACAAAGCCGGGCGCGAACCCATGCCGTATTGGTGATAGGCTTGTATGAGTTGTTAGATCCAGCGACCTAACTCATTGAGCCACCCGGGCCCCTTGTTTGACGATTTGTCCACTTAAAAATGACGTTGAATTCGTGTTGCTCCATTCTTAGTTTTATGTGTATGTTTTGTAGATCATTGTTTGTCCTTTTTCTTTTGGTCGATGTATTGTCTGTTCTTCTTCTAGTTACAGCTTCTGATTACTCCTTTGGTATCTTCTAACTTTTAGCCATTGTATTGTTAGTCCTTCTTCTAGTTACAGCTTCTGATTCTCCTTTTGGTATCTTCTAACTTTTAGCCATTGTATTGTTAGTCTTTCTTCTAGTTACAGCTTCTGATTACTCCTTTGGTATCTTCTAACTTTTAGCCATTGTATTGTCTGTTCTTCTTCNAGTTACAGCTTCTGATTACTCCTTTGGTATCTTCTAACTTTTAGCCATTGTATTGTCAGTCCTTCTTCTAGTTACAGCTTCTGATTATTCCTTTGGTATCTTCACACTTTTAGCCATTGTATTGTCTGTTCTTCTTCTAGTTACAGCTTCTGATTACTCCTTTGGTGTCTTCTAACTTTTAGCCATTGTATTGTTAGACCTTCTTCTAGTTACAGCTTCTGATTACTCCTTTGGTGTCTTCACACCTTTAGCCATTGTATTGTCTGTTCTTCTTCTAGTTACAGCTTCTGATTACTCCTTTGGTGTCTTCTAACTTTTAGCCATTGTATTGTCAGCCCTTCTTCTAGTTACAGCTTCTGATTACTCCTTTGGTATCTTCTAACTTTTAGCCATTGTATTGTCAGTCCTTCTTCTAGTTACAGCTTCTGATTACTCCTTTGGTATCTTCTAACTTTTAGCCATTGCATTGTCTGTTCTTCTTCGAGTTACAGCTTCTGATTACTCCTTTGGTATCTTCTAACTTTTAGCCATTGTATTGTCTGTTCTTCTTCTAATTACATCTTCTGATTACTCCTTTGGTATCTTCTAACTTTTAGCCATTGTATTGTCAGTCCTTCTTCTAGGTACATCTTCTGATTACTCCTTTGGTATCTTCTAACTTTTAGCCTTTGTATTGTCTGTTCTTCTTCTTATTACATCTTCTGATTACTCCTTTGGTATCTTCTAACTGTTAGCCATTGTATTGTCTGTCCTTCTTCTAGTTACAGCTTCTGATTACTCCTTTGGTATCTTCTAACTTTTAGCCATTGTATTGTCAGTTCTTCTTCTAGTTACATCTTCTGATTACTCCTTTGGTATCTTCTAACTTTTAGCCATTGTATTGTCTGTTCTTCTTCTAGTTACATCTTCTGATTACTCCTTTGGTATCTTCTAACTTTTAGCCATTGTATTGTCAGTCCTTCTTCTAGTTACATCTTCTGATTACTCCTTTGGTATCTTCTAACTTTTAGCCATTGTATTGTTAGGCCTTCTTCTAATTACAGCTTCTGATTACTCCTTTGGTATCTTCTAACTTTTAGCCTTTGTATTGTCAGTCCTTCTTCTAGTTACATCTTCTGATTACTCCTTTGGTATCTTCTAACTTTTAGCCATTGTATTGTCAGTCCTTCTTCTAGTTACATCTTCTGATTACTCCTTTGGTATCTTCTAACTTTTAGCCATTCTATTGTTAGTCCTTCTTCTAATTACAGCTTCTGATTACTCCTTTGGTATCTTCTAACTTTTAGCCATTGTATTGTTAGTCCTTCTTCTAATTACACTTCTGATTACTCCTTTGGTATCTTCTAACTTTTAGCCTTTGTATTGTCTGTTCTTCTTTTAGTTGCAGCTTCTGATTACTCCTTTGGTATCTTCTAACTTTTAGCCTTTGTATTGTCTGTTCCTCTTCTAGTTACAGCTTCTGATTACTCCTTTGGTATCTTCTAACTTTTAGCCATTGTATTGTCTGTTCTTCTTCGAGTTACAGCTTCTGATTACTCCTTTGGTAT
>MJUT01024369.1:258454-300952 GCA_002080005.1 Gigantidas platifrons
CCTTTGGTATCTTCTAACTTTTAGCCATTGTATTGTCTGTTCTTCTTCTAGCTACAGCTTCTGATTACTCCTTTGGTGTCTTCTAACTTTTAGCCATTGTATTGTCTGTTCTTCTTCTAATTACATCTTCTGATTACTCCTTTGGTATCTTCTAACTTTTAGCCATTGTATTGTCAGTCCTTCTTCTAATTACATCTTCTGATTACTCCTTTGGTATCTTCTAACTTTTAGCCATTGTATTGTCTGTTCTTCTTCTAATTACAGTTTCTGATTACTCCTTTGGTATCTTCTAACTTTTAGCCTTTGTATTGTCTGTTCTTCTTCTAGTTACAGCTTCTGATTACTCCTTTGGTATCTTCTAACTTTTAGCCATTGTATTGTCTGTTCTTCTTCTAGCTACAGCTTCTGATTACTCCTTTGGTGTCTTCTAACTTTTAGCCATTGTATTGTCTGTTCTTCTTCTAGTTACAGCGTCTGATTACTCCTTTGGTATCTTCTAACTTTTAGCCATTGTATTGTCTGTCCTTCTTCTAGTTATAGCTTCTGATTACTCCTTTTGGTGTCTTTTAACTTTTCTTATGGTCAACAATGCCACAATTATCAACAAAACGAACAACCATCTCTCTTTTATAATCTTTTAATACATAAAAACCGCCACATTTGAAAATCTAGACCCTGGATTTGAACAGGTACAAAATGAAGTGGACTTAACTGGACATCCAAAGACATTACAGATATTAACAAGCAATACAAAACTAAACATATTTGCTTCCACTCAAATATCATGAAATTTTATCTTAATCGATGTTGTTAGATGTTTGTGGAAGGCAAACAAATAAAATAAGAAGAAGAAAAAAAAGAGACAAATTACACAAAAAGAAAGATCATACGTCTAATTATAATTATATTGTATACATGTACATGTTTCTAAGATGGACTTGGGGATGGCTGATTGTTTTCATTGCACACTCGGGCATTACAACTTCACAACAGTAGACATTAATACGACAGGAAATATAAAATGCTTCCTCTTGGTATTTTTCATTATTGTGTTTAGTATTATTTTTTTATTGTTGGTATTTAGATCTCCGGTTCAACGTTGATAATTTCATTAATTAAAAAAAAAGATATTTCTTAATATTGCAGTATTACAATGTATCCATATTTAGTGGAGTTGATGTAGCACAATCAACAGTGTCCTGAGTAGTATTTTTATAGATCATTGTTTGTCTATTGGTCTTCGAATTATCCCTATGGTAAATTAAACTTTTCTTACTGACATTAAGGGTAATATTATTGTGGATAAGTGTGCAGATGAACACAAACTACTAGTAAATGGCAGTTAAATTGTTCTTAATCACTGTATCATGTAAAATGATAGTAATTTTATCCATTACGGTCTAGTCAATGTATGGAGCCATGACACCACGGACAGGTTATTTGATAACCAATCAAGAATGAAAATTAATCACATCATTAGACTATCACGCAAAATTAAGGCTTGATAAAACCATAAAACACTAGACAAAAATGTCAGTAAGACTTTACGTATTTACATCGTATGTTATAATTGATTATGATATGTCTTTATTGTCACGCGAGTGACAGGCGGGGTGTCTATACTAAAATTATCAAGTGATCTATGTATATTATATTCAAAATATATCGTGGGTATTATTGTTTAAACACTTTGGTATGAATTAGCACATTTATGATTGATAATCATTACATTAATTAATCCTATCTCGGTCAAAATATGCATAAAATATTTGGCACTGGAGTTAAACTCAACAATCAATCATTAATCCTATCAAAATGTGCTACTTTCTTAATAATGTTCAACTTTGCATTGTCTCTCCATCATTCAGTTAACTGATGTAACTATTTGGAAGGAATAATTTTAAATTTCCTGGCAATTACATGTAATAAAGCCGTAGATTTCTAATTTGGTGCACAAGACCCTTTTCGGAAATAATCTTCATCAAGTACGCTCATAGTAAACAAAATAGGAAAAACTCATTTCTGATATGTATACAGAGGCGTAGGAGTGGACAGAAAATGGAAGGGAATCATTTGGAGTGAACCGGAAAGTGTGGGGAGGGGGAAAACTTTAGGAGATAATCGGAAAGTGAGGAGAAGACCAGTCAATGGGATGAAGCTTTCAAAAAAAACAAAACAAAGCAAAAAAAAAAAAAAAAACAAAACAAAAAAACCAAAAAAAACCACAGAAACGTCCACCAACGGTCTTTTGGCTTCAAAGCATAACCTTCCATCTCTTGCTACTCGACATTTGTTGCTTTCATGGTAAATATGCTCACCTTTTTCTAAATGTTTGCCAAAAATGTGGGGGGGGGAAGGGGAGGGGCAAAACCATAATATTGTTTCCACTCTTGAAAGTGAGGGGGTGCCCCTTTGTTCCCGTGGTTCCTATTCCCCTGATGTGTAAATTAAAATAGATATTTACTGACCACTGTTGAAAGTAACACATTTGTGTTACTTTCAACATTGATTTAGCAATTCACTTCGTAACTAAATTAATGATAATGATAATTCAGACTATTTACTTTAATGAATGTGCAATTAATGAGCAATACAAACATGATAAGATAGCAGTAAAACATAAAATGATTTTTTTTATATATTTATTTGAAGCCTAAATCGTCATCGGCGGTTCGCTTTATGTGGCGGTTACTTTCGTGGTATAATAAAACGTATATTATGTGTATGACACCCGTTGACTACCAAACTGTAACCACCAATTAGCTAAAGAAATACATTAATATATATTGTTTTTACCTTATGAGGTAACACATATTTAGGTGTATCTATTACAAGCACGTCAAAACATTAACTAAAACAATGACTTTCGTTTTACACAAATAAAAGTACAAAGATAAACAAATAGGCCGATTTAATATATCAAGACTTCATACACATGCATACACATGCATACATGATACATCCTTGTTTCTAACTCCCCATTCCTGTTTGAAGTCCATATATCATACTTCAATTATGCTATGCTATGATATATTGTCTCCTATTATCTAAATAAATGTTGTTGTTTTTTCTTACTTTGTTAAATTGGTTTTGAGTTAATATACAAACTATTTGTTTCCAAATGTTGTTATTGAAAAACTAGAGGCATAGCTGTGTCTTTGTATCACCATGATGATAACTGTTCTGTTAAAGGTATTGCAACCTTCGATTTATTTAGCATAATTAATTTGTGTTTGTTAATATACCAATGTGTTATTTTGACCAACCACACATATATTGGTTGGTAACCACACATATATTGGTTGGTAACCACACATATATTGGTTGGTAACTACACATATATTGGTTGGTAACTACACATATATTGGTTGGTAACTACACATATATTGGTTGGTAACTACACATATATTGGTTGGTAACTACACATATATTGGTTGGTAACTACACATATATTGGTTGGTAACCACACATATATTGGTTGGTAACTACACATATATTGGTTGGTAACTACACATATATTGGTTGGTAACTACACATATATTGGTTGGTAACTACACATATATTGGTTGGTAACTACACATATATTGGTTGGTTGACGGATCATTAGACATAATTTAGAAAAAAAACACTCCTATAGTTTAATTGGGGAATTTTTTTGAAATTTTATTTCGGACGGACGTTGATGAACACCAAGTATATGAAAAACATAATAATTTATGATATTTGGTAAATGTATATCATCTGCATCTGGACACAAATACGATTCATTTAAAAAAGCTTCAAGTTCAAATATATGGTACAGTCAAATACCTTATAATAGCAACCACGAACAAAAATACACAACGATATGAAAACAAAAATATTGGTGGTATATTCAGTTTAATATTAGTATTGTCCTTGGCATTATATTAGTTTGTTGTTCAACAAAAGTAAATTTGCACTCTTAATATACTTGTAAACATGAATCCGCTAAGATAAAATTATTTAATGTCATCTGTACGTAACATTGTCTGTGACAGGTGTAGGTGTAAACATGGTCATTACTCAAAGGTTTGGAGAAAAGGGGAAAAATATATTTCGTGTTTTAATAAGTTTGGTATTCGTTTTGTCCTTTGAATTCTATCAGTTTCTTGTTAAACAAAAGTAAATTTGCACTTATAATATATTTGCAAACATGAATCCTCTAAGATAAAATTAATTAATGTCATCTTTACGTAATATTGTTTGTTTCAGGTGTAGGTGTAAAGATGGTCATTACTCAAAGGTTTGGAAAAAAGAGGGGAAAAAAGAAATGAGTACACATGTACGTATTATATGATTTATTAGTAATTACATATTTTTGTTTTGATTCAAAGTTTAGGTAGAACGGCTAATAACAAACGGGCGATGGAATTTATATTGGTACACTTCAAGTTCAATGCTAACTCAATATCAAAACAGAAAAACGGACATGACGTCATAATACTGACGATAAGTAATGTCGTAAATAATTATTGGGGCATGTGAATACCGTAGTCTACTTTACTGCCATAAACCTTAAGGCATAATATACCCGAGTTCACCCCCCCTTTTTTTAGTGGGGTTTGTGATACTCTATCTCATGTGTATGTTTTGTAGATCGTTGTTTGACCTTTTGTCCATTGTACTTTCTGTTTTTCTTCGATAGACTGATTCTGATTACCCCTTTGGTATCTTCAAACTCTTCTATATTCCACCATTCCACTAAACTCATCAAGATATATCACAATTTCATTAAGATATGTAAAATGCACAATTTCAGCTCATTTTCAATTGACTGACTTTTATTTTTTCAAATTAATGAAAGCTGAACTATTGGAAATATAGTTATAAGATACTATATAATGAATGGCTTATATGGCTTTTTTCTTTTATTTTATTGTTTCAATAATAAAATATTGCGGCTGCTATCTTTATCCCAAACTTGTAGATATTTGAATCAGTTCTTGCCCCATGTATTTAACGAACGTGTGAGTGATTGTTGTTTAACCTCAAATGATATGTTTTATCTATATCCATATGAAAACAAGTTGACAAAATCATGATAATGTTTGCTGTGTACAAGACCAACACACGCCAACACCCTGAGTTGAATTGGTATAGTTGTAACACACTAACAGTACACAGGCACTAATTCGCATGTTGCCTCACTCAAACACATTACATCGATTACTCGGAGCCAAAAAGCATTTGCTCTTGGTCCATAGTAATGCATTTGTAGTGTAATAATAACACATTCCATAATCTTTGGTTTGACCCCATTTTGGATAGAACCAACGGACCTACCACACTCGAGTAGAGCAAACTAACCATTACACTACCCGGAGGTGGAACAACGAAATGAGTAAATTTGAGTATAGCATTTTGAAACCTTATAATAGACTATAAAATTTGGTCCCAGAAACCAATAGCTTTATTACTGAATAAATTAATTAGTTTGTCATTCTTAATTGCCCCTTCGGTTTTCTCTAACGTTTATTGGCAGAACACATAGAAAATACAAAATGTAAAACAGGAATGGCGTACAACTCCTATTTTTACATTCCTACAACATAGAACAAACAACCTCATTATTTAAAAAAATAAAAAAACATAAACTTTTCAATCAATGCTTTAAACACACAATTAATTTTGTTATATATTAACAATCTAATAAAATAGACACAATGGCTTACTCTATCAATTAAAATTGAAGAACATTTTTATTTACCAAATAATTGCTTCATTAGCATATTACTAACTTACATTGCTTGAAAAATATTTAAATGTACAGATATTGAAATAATTTTTCAATAAAATTGATATTTGGTTTATATGTGTCATGCGGTTCGCAATACAAAATGAATTCGGTTTATTCAATGGCTAACATCTACAACACGTACCCGTTTAATAGAGTAAAACCTCAACAATTTGTTGACAACGACCTGAAAAAACAAGATAATATGATAAAAACTAAATTAGGTAAATCACAGTTTTGAATACATGTTTAAGGTTAAAAAGTACATTTTAAAATGACAAAGATTTTAAATATTTCAGAGTCAACTTAAACAAGAAATGTATAAAACGATGTTTGTATAATATATTTCAGCATGAATCAATGATTTCGTATGCCACACTTTGAATGTTTCACCACAAACCAAAGTTATCCATAACACTTGTTGTCTTCCTGGTCTTTCTGGTTGAACTGAATTGTACTTTTCTTGGTTTTATTGGTTATAGGCACAATGACTAGAAAATGCATTATGCTATGGGAACAGTTGTATATTTGTAGTATCATGTGAGCCTCCGTGACAGCGATCAAATGGGCATGTGTATTTCCCTATGCCTAATACGATTCGGGACTTATCACAACAAAGTATGTAAATACAATCTCGTCCATGGCGAGGTGTGTCTGATATCATGTGATAGAGTTTGTCCGTGACTTTCGATCGCCGGTAATATCAGAAGTAGCAACAGAAAACAAACATTCTTAAAGTCACGTGATAATATGCTTCACATATGTTATCATCGAGTACACCTCGATTCCAATATGTCTGGATTATCAGTTAAACGTTGAAGAAACAGTGCAATAGAACTGTATAACCCTGTTGATTTCTGGTAAACACTACATACTGATATTAATGTCTGGTCTCTAGACTCTACATCTAGGTATCAGGATATCATACTACTCAGATGTTTATTGACGTATATAGTAATATCATCCGAGTGTACAATAAATGGCTGGTGTTATATTACCAATGCAGTTAGCAATATCCCAGACATCTAAAGTTTGATACGATGCAACATTATATGATAGTTTGTCAGTGACCTGTACCCTCTAGGTTCTCTGATTTCTTACAATAGTGAAAAACTGATCTCCGCGATAAAACTGAAATATGTTTAAAGTATTCTTAAATGCCTATAGCGTTAAGCCTTTTCAACACCAACGTATGGCATTTGCTATAACTACTTGAAACATGATCAAAACAAAGAAAAAAGCAGCATTGATGCAACATATAGTAAGTTGATTAAATACAAAGAACAATTATAATTCAAATATGAATTATGCAAATATCAAATATTGTCTAAATTTGTCAATTTACAAATATTTCACTTATCTGTTTGAAGTGACTTATTTATATGAAATATTAGATTTAAGAGAAGATGACATATGCACTTTACTAATATAAAGGTGATAATTTGCATGTTTTGAACAGTATTATACTACTGTAAAGCTAACGACTTTATGACTATATAAACCGAATATTAATATATTCAGAGCATTTAATCATAAAACCACAATCTAGAGATACTTTTATTAACTGTATGCGTGCTTCAGCAGCACCGTCGAAATAGAGACAGGAATAGTTTGACACCTCTACTACGAACTACCCGCATTGTCGTAACGCCACAAATATTTATAAAAAAATAAAGGGGAATCACCGACACGAAACGACGGGCGTCAGATAATATGATGACAATACAACAAGGTAGATAGGTACGGAATTTGAAACACAGGTATAAATATAGAAATGTTTAAATGCCTGGTTTATCACAACGGGTTATACTAGTTCATATTTACATGTTGATAATATGCCAATATAGTCTCTGTCCATTTTCCCAAGGTTGATCGTATGTTATTATTACTTGGTACGCCGAAAATAAGACAATAAGACAATAAGACAATATTCAATAAAAACGTACATATCTGATTTAGTGCGCACCTGCGTTCCTGGAATATCCTTCATCAGGTAGAATCAAAGTTATAAAGACAAAACATTTTAAGGTCTTCGGTAGGGTCTAAGGGGGATACTGGAAATCAAAATCGGCTATGGTTACTCACAGGCCCAAATCCGAGGGAGATGAGCGCTCACTTTCCTGGCTTTGGTACAGGCACTTCATCAAACAAGTGGCGGGAATTAACTGATTACATTATTTAGGAACTGCAATCTAAAGATATGAACATATCTTGTATACTAAGTCACGATATTGCCGAAACATTGACTTCTGTATGGATGACATCCGAATGACGTAAACACTTATACCAAGGTCTGAAAAACCACAATCAGTAACATTCATCTTAAAATAAACAGTTTTTTTCTGTGAAGTAATTTAAATATTAGTAGTTCAATATTAAGTGTTTTATATTGTACTCTGCAATATAAAACTCGTATTCATTTTTTTTCAATGTGACAATGGTTAAATAATCAATCTTCCAAATTAAAAATGTACATGACACTAGCACTATTTAAAGAGCATATCAACATTGCATATAGTAAATTACATGGTGTACTGTTAACCTACGTAACTTAGTCAAAAACAAACGTCTTTCCGCAAATAGAAAACATTTAGTTGTCAAGTAAACAGAAAGAAATCACTATACACTGTCAAAACAATACTAAGCATAAAAAAAGAAAGAAAATGCTATTTTGTAAACTAAGTTACATTTTACCAGAACAGTTTGAAGATATCAAAATATTAATCAGAACCTGTAAACAGATGGCCAGACTATACAATGGCTAAAAGTAATAGGATAAACAATAATATACAAAACACTAAAAACAGAGAACTAAAGACTGCGCAAACTCAAACGCACTAAAATATGTGGGTCAGCTTCGGACGTGTAAACAATTCCTGCTCCACTAGTGATATCTGTCATGTTACTTTTGCTACAAGCTTGGTGATGAGTTATCAATGAGGGAAGGATCATATTCGGATTACGACAAATGGAAGATCTACGTTGTCATTTGTGCCACAGATATTCCGTGCTAAGCAGCATTAAAACATTTGCAACTTGCAAGTATTATGCAAACATAAAAAGTAAGAATTCTGAAAGTTTCTGTTCTGGAAGTTTGCTTGTTAGTTTAATTTTAATATTAAAATTGAAATCACTGGGTTTTTTTTCAATCATTTTTACATTACACTGTAATTTGAAATTCGTTCGAATGTCTTTAATTGTTTTATGCGCTTTATGGGATTTTCAATACTCTGCAGGGTGTGTTCACATTGTGATCATGGAGCATACTAGAACTATGCATGCATGTACCCTATAGTAACATCCATTTTGGTATGCATGGAAATTAAATACCATATACAAGCTACAATTAGTTCTAAATAACAGCATATAAACACTTTTGAAACTTCGTATTTTTCTAGGATACATTCCAATGTTATAATTGTTTTAAAGCATAGCTTTCTTGTCTGAGCAACATATTAAGCTTAACTGTTATCATTAGGAAGAAGTTATTAATTCACGTAGTTTGAATATCAACTGTTTCTCTATGCATTGTCTTTTCCTTTTGCTATTTAATAACAAAAATATGTTAATCCACTTTAAGTCAGTAACATATACCGAGATAACCAGTATATCTGTTAATCCATAATATGGCAAAAAACGAACATCACGAAAACCAGAAAATCTCTTATTCCAATAAACCATAGACTTCACGTAATATCCGAAGTTGCTTCGCTAAATAAGATTTTGCTTTCAGCAATTGCAAACCATGTATCTTTCACTTTTTAGATATATGTGCAAATAGTTCAAGTAATTACAGATTAATTTATCGCCATGACGATGCGTCCTCATACCTTACATATAGCTGTAGTTAACAACGTAATATAAACCAATATGTCATAAGCTGTCTAAGAAAGCAACCACCACTTAGTTATGAAGATACAATTGTTAAACATTAGTATGTATTTGTTAGAATATACAAAATAGTTTTAATCTAATATAAAATTAAGTAACCCTAATGTATTGCATGTGAAGCACATGCCACAAGAACTTATAATATTATATATTGAATTATAATATTGATGGCGTATATATTATTTTTTTTATTTATTTTGCTTGTACCAAAGTGATCGGTCAGTGATATCTTCTTTGTCTCCGTTCCTACGATATTTCAATTGCATTTTGAAACTGTTTCGAGAGTATGGTATAAGTTAGTTTTTTACTCATTCTTATACGGAGCGGATCTTTGTAAGATGGTACAACTTGTGTTCAAGTCTCTTGCACAATGTTTAGTAATAATATATGCTTCGACATTTTCTCTGATCTGCAATGTAGCAAATAAGGAAACAAATTTGCACACCGATAACCATTGTATCATATTAAGAAAGTATTTTTCATTCCACTTTTTTTATGCTTGCCTGTCAAATTAATAAATTTTCGTACTTTTAATTTTGAGTATCTAGCACTAAGAAAGAGGTAAGAAAAACTGCTGTCTCACTTTAAATATCTTCGAAAACATAATAACAAGTACTTCATATGTACACCCGTAACAAATGCCCCAGTATTTACTGTCAACTATTCAAAGGGAAGGTGCAGTGTCAATATTGGTTATTTCTGGTTTAAATAATATAAAGAAGGATATCAATATGACATATATACTTATATTACAACTCAGGTATTGAAATCTGATTTTACTGTCCTGTTATCTCATACATAGACAAGATAATATCTTGTCCAATCAGAGTGTCAAAGGTACGCAGTCGACCGTGTAAGTGTATAGGTACAATATTTATGAATGGTTAACCCGTGGGACGATTATGACTCATTTTACTATCACAGGTATTTAAACACAGGTGACGTAGTAATATTTTTCATTCATAACATGATAGTAGACAAGTACAGAACACAGGTATGTCATGTTTATCAACAAATATAATGTATATAGTCCTTATACTGAAAAACAAAACAAATACTTTATTTGCAAAGCTTTAATGAAATCACTTACGAACACAATAGTGAAATTTTAGCTTTCCATTTGTCTTTTATAACAGTACTGCTTCAATGTTTCACGATGTTTTGATTATTTAAGATTGTCCATGCGGTTTCGGTTTCGTCATTTTGTTCGCTCCCATTTTCGTCATTATTAAAGAACAGAATGACATTGCAATAAAAGGAAATACCATGTAAACTGGGAGTCAATTTACACAAAATAACTGTTATATTTGGGTGCAAACATAATTTGTTATTTCAACAATGTTTTATTATGATTACTGGCCATGATATAGCTGAAATATTGCTGAAAGTGGCGTTAACACACAATACATCAATATTATGTTTACATAGCTATGTCTTTTCTCTTAAAAGATACATTTATCGTCACGGACTTATGTTCTGGTTCCTAAATCTCTAGTTTTCTTTGTAGAGTTTAGTCGACAATTGCTTGGCTTTTGGGGCTTTTTTGATTTTGCCATGGTCTCTCCTCCATCTGTTCAATTTACGACTTCTTATTGCCCCTTTGTGAGCTTCAAACTTATGTGCAGCAAACGAGAAGCATATTTATGTTTTGAATCCGTTTCAATTTTCTACTAATAAAAAAATCTGCATTCCTAGCTTTCTCCACAGATATGATTAAAAAAGAGGTGGAACCAACTATTACTTTCTTATTGTCTGTAAAATGTATAAAACAAATATGTTGCTGAAAGTAAATTTCCCATATTAAAACATGGTACACAGTGATTGTCTATGCCTAAACTGGTATTACAAATGTTTTTATTTTTTGTATGTGATCTCACAAGAAATTAATTATTAAATCCTATAGTTTTATATACGATACCGATAACAAAACCCAAGACAACATGTCAGGAAGAGCATACGAACCAATAAAAAGCGTCTTTAAGGAATATGTAAATGTGCTTTTTGACAGCAACTTTATTACTTTGTGTATGAATACAAATGTTAGAAACACATGAAATACACAGAATCACAATGTAAAAACAAATATTGGCATTTCAGTGTAATAAAGTGAAAATCAAAAATTCACTGTCAGAACTGTTTTAAAATCTAATAGCAATATTACAGAAACAGAGGGAAAATGACAAAGTTAATATATTAGATTCTTATTATATAGAAGTAGATACAAATCAATGTCTGTCCAATTTAAGCACATAAGTAATTTAATTTGTAAAAAGAAAAGTTAAAAAAAAAAAATAAGAAAAGGAACAACAAATAAATGAGAAATATAAATGAAATATTGCATAATTTATGATTTCTTATAAAATCAGTCAATTCAATTATAAATAATGGCATATATTGTTTGAAGTTTGCATGGTGAATGCAACATTGCAACATTTTTGCTTTGATACCAAATAAAGCACAATTTTTGTTGACATAAAAGTGTTAAAGGGGACACGAATATATAAATAAAAAAATGATTACGGTAAGAAGAAGATCAAATTTAATAAACGCCGATATTGTAGTTCACATCAATCCATCAAATTATAAATAATTGTTTCTGATTGGTCGATTGAAATCAACAACAGGCCAATCAAAATCATGCATATATAATGAGTCAGGAAAAAGGAATAAAATGAACTTGAATACCTATCAATAAGTGATTAATTACTTACCCTGAAGGCAAGCAAGTACATCTTAACATCTAAAATAACAAATCTTTAGATATATGGTAAGATTTCTTAAAAAAATAAATGATTGATTTTCTCTTGTGTTGATTGACACTTCATGTTCGATGTGCCTTATTCTATATTTTGTATTCTGAATTAATTCAATTCTTTTTAAATATTTTATTTTATTTTAATTTCAGACATTACAACTTAGTGAAAATGGCATACATCAGAACATCCCCTGAATCAAGAGGGAGTGATTACAACTACTTTGGTATTGATGAAGAACATATTCAAGTGTTTGAAGGATTAGATATTGAACAAATTGTTCCAGACTTAGAAAATATAGTGCCAACTTTAGATGTTCAAACTTTATACGAAAACAATAACTCAAAGTTCGCGCCATGTCAAAGAAAGGGAGATAAATCTGAAACTAAACAAGGACGAACATACAGTCCTAGACTTAGTGAAGTTATCGAGTACATCTCTGATCACTATAACGATACAGATAGCTCGTGTTCAGGTAAATATATCTATAATATAAATCATACATTAAATCTTGTTGTTCGTCAGTGACTTGCGATAGGTTGGTGATTTTCTTCGGTTTCCTCCACCAATAAATCTGATCGCCACGATATGTCTGAAACATTGCCGAATGTAGCGTTAAATACCATAAACTATTAACCAATGCAATCTTGTTTCAGAATGTTTGGAATATATATAAAAAAAATATATTAACATAATTGTTGGAAATAAGAATGCATATGTTGCTCCATTTCTTATCAAATAAGTATCATATATCCAAAAATAAAATATATTATATGTGCGAGATGGTTTATTAAAATATCTCGCATATATAAATTATATTTCAAATCAAACCTGAAATACATATTTCAGTTGATTAATTTTAGAAGTAGACTGTGTATCGACTCTAAATAAAACATTGTATCTTAATTGACTTGATTAAGATACCCAATACAATTCAATTCAATATTTTATTTAAGTCTCATCTCTCAATTACAGGTCATAATACACAAATAAAACAATCATACAACAATAAATTAGAGAGCCATTCTTTACAGAATTATAAGAGACTATAATTAAAACAGTATCTATAGCACAAATATATGAAACAATCTTATATCAATATATTACATACATATATATACAAAATCAACATTATCTACAATATAAAACATTTCTTCTTTCATTTAAAATTAAATTACAGGTTTTGGCGCATATCCTTATCCTTATACATGTATTCATAGTTGAGAACTCTATACCTGTATTGTTGGTTGAATTATTTTTTTTGCTTTGACGGCATATTATATAATACTATATATCTTCATGGAGTGTTATCCAAACGTCAACTTTTTTTTTAATCACATATTGTACATATTGTTGTTTTAGCAATTATAATCTATGAAATTGAGATTCAGTAAGGGAGCACCATTAAGGGTATGTTACCTGAACATCAACTTTATATAAAATTAATTTCAATAATACATAAAATCATTACAAAAAATAAGGCTTTATTTTAGAACATTAAAATTTAAATAAAAGAAACACCATTTGAATACATATATGTTCTCGTGAATTTGTGGAAATTATTAGTTATTTTTATTTTACAGACGTCTTCCAAGAAATAAAAGAACATAAGACATTAATTGATCTTGACTTTCAAGGTATGTATTCATTTAAAAAATTAAATTATTGATTTATATATGGATAACATGGTTTGCCTATGAAAACTGTTTTATTAATAAAAAAAACCCATCAACATTAAAAAAGACAAATTGTTTATCATATCATTTACCTGTAGTTGCTTTTCTTTTTGTTTAGGTTTTTTGTTTTTGTTTTGTTTTGTTTCATAAAATTCAAGCCATCAAACATATGACCGTAGGATAACTGTTTCACTGATAATATTTTACCTTTGCAGAATCAGCTTTGAACGAAAAGGAAAAAATGTTCAAGACATACCTGAAGAAACTGATGGGTCATATCAATTGTAAGTATAATTTATATAGTAACATCATATTCAAAATATCATTCAATTTTTAAATTACATGAATTTATAATGGAAAATATGTTAAATTGGGAAAAGGAAACCTTGTAAAATGAAATAATGCATTTGAAAATATAATAAGACCATGAATTCATGGTGGCAAAATGTATACCTTAAATAGGAAATTGTAAAACTTGTTAAGTAAAAGAACGGATTGAAGATAGAATTAGATCATGCATTAATATTGATAAGACGCATATTTTAAATGAGGAATTAGAAAGCTTGTGAAAATAACAGTTTTAAGAAGACATGTACTTTTAATATTAAGCTTCAATCAGACATTGTTTCTATAATATGTGTTTTTCTTCTTTAGGTGGAGGACAAATTAAGCTTTGGCAGTTTCTGTTGGAGTTGTTGACAGATGACGACAGTACAGATTGTATTCGGTGGGAAGGTACTGATGGTGAATTTAGAATGGTAGATCCAGATGCAGTTGCCAGAAAATGGGGACAACGTAAAAACAAACCGACTATGAGCTATGACAATATGAGCCGAGCACTTAGATTTTATTACGATAAATTCATCCTCACAAAAGTCTCTGGAAAAAGACACACCTACCGCTTCAACTTCGGTGCAATAATGCAGATGATGAAGTCATCGTCTGGACACGGGCAAACCGATTTTTATGGATTGATAAATGCTTATGGTGCTTCACAGTCTAACAAATCATTGTTGCCAAAATCTTCATACGAATTAGGTCAAGTCTGTAGAACCGATAACGTGTTTGCCATAAAGACAGAACCACTTGACACTTACAATAGTTGTGCTTACAGTGACCCTATGCTGCTCAACAGTTGCTCGTATCAGGAACAAGCACTGCCCTATCAGTATTTACCGAACAATTTTGAATCATATCCCGACGAATCAGTCCATCGGGACATTTCCCGAGAATCACAGTCTCAGAGTTATATGTGTCAGAGATACTCTCCTTATCGACGTCAAATATTGCCACATGCATCACAAATCAGTCACAACAACCTCGAGAAAAGAGCAAATAGTTACACATCACATGGCTTTCTTGTTTGTTGACTTTGTATTCATATAACTGCCAAATACCTAACAGAATTTGTAAAGTTGTCATATTTAACCAAGATTTTTGTTAGTATTTGAGCATTTTTGTATGAATTAGTGACAATTTGGAGTATGCACGTATGATCATGAGACTATTTGAGTATGCATGTATGATTACGAGGCTATTTCAGCATGTATGTAATATTGTTAAACTAGTTTAGTATGTTTGAATGACTGTTAGTCTATTTGAGTATTTTTTTATGAATTAGTGACAATTTTGATTGATTTGATTTTGATTTTTGCTGTTTTAACGCCACTTTCAACAATATTTCAGCTATATCAAAGCTATTTCAGCATGCATGTGATATTGTTAAACTAGTTTAGTATGTTTGAATGACTGAGACTATTTCAGTATGTGTGTATGAGCTTGAGAACATTTGAGCATCTCTGTATTGATTTCGAGAGTATTTAATCGTGTATGTAACAATGTTTATGGAATTATCAGAGCACTTTGAGTGAATTTGATGACATTATTTTGACATATATGTTTCAGTTAACTCTTGTATTCAGGATAAATTACACAACTATCATATGAAACACATACCCAAGATGCCATTCAATGACACGATAAGATCATATATTATTTAATTTATCCAATGCAATAAATGCATTACCAATCAGAGCAGAATATTTAAAATTACGATTTAAGCATTGTTTATTTCATGTTGGATACCTATTTTGACAAGGTATTTTTGTTTTTCATCCTATTCCATTGCTTATTTATAATCATAAATTGATATATTTATTTTAGTCGTTTATATGTACAGTTTTTGTAGTTATTTATTGTTGGACCGGGCGCTGGTCGCCATTTTATTGGTTCAGTATGCTGCACCGAAATCCTATGTATATTTTATATAGTTTTTTTGATATGTGGTCTGTGACCAAATTGTATCAAGAGAAAATAAAGCTACAAGTTTTGAATTACAAATTGTTATTAATGTACTGGTATCATAGTCCATGTGAACCCTGCAAAAAAGCATTTCAAAACCAACCAAACAAAAACAATTACTTCAACCCGTTACAAAATGCCACAACAGCACACCACAAAATAGAATATGCCTTACACATATGAAACAATGACAAACTAATACAACGACAAAAAGATACAAAATGCAAAACTAAAACTTTATACATTAACAATATGCAACCATGGAATCAAAATCTTCGATTTTTCCTATTATCATTTTGTTGGAACTAGCCTTATTGGAGGCAGAACCGGGTTTGGTGGAGTTTGTGTTGTTCAATCTTTAATTTTACTTCTAGTTTTTTGTAGAAATGGTTTGGATTTTTTTGTCCTTTTTTATTTGACCAGTGTATTGTATGTCCTTCTTCGAATTACGGCTTGTACTATGCAAACATTTCGTAATCCCAATTAAAAATATCCTTTTCTTATTTTTAATGGGATGAACATTCATCTGAGATATGATGAACATTCATCTGAGATATGATGAACATTCATCTGAGATATACACCGTACAATAATTCAATTCAGAAAGACTGTATCAAACTATTCATTTCTACATGTTTCAATATTTTGTTTTATCCTTGCAAAGCGGAAAACAACCCCAGAAACCCCTACATTGAAGAAAGGAAAATAAGACGTATTTAGTTCAAACTGAAAATAAATCAAACTGATCTACAGAAAATCAAAATGAAATTCAAGAAAAAAAATCAACGTTAAAACGGTTATTGTGATACTTGTGACTCATGTGTCATTGTATTGTCGAATTACCAGTTCTTATTACCACTATGACGGTGTGATATTTTTGGGGTTTTTCATTTGACCTGGGCAACTATAGCAAACCAAATATTAAGGAGTAGACCTCCATCAAAGAAAATTAAAGATAAACAAAACACCACATGTCTGGTATATAATCGTCAACAAATTCACCACGATTTTTATGTCGTCCTACTAATTATGATTAACTTGTTTCAGTCGTTGGTGACAAGTGTACTCAAATATTTTTATCGGTCATGCTTTTCAGAACTTACCATCAGTACTTTTAAAGAAATATCTGCGATGGTCATCTGGTACATGAACATTTATAGATCAGAACGTTGATTTTGTTAGATAAAAATAAGGGACTTTCATAACGCAGATTGTTCAACAAGCATGTGGTGGAAAAACCGATGAAAGTGCAGAAAAAACTTTAATAGGAAAAGATAATGTGCATTAATATTGATATCCTTTACAAGACTATGTCAAACATGATTGTGAAAGGCAAAACAACAAAAAGCCGTAAATTGAAGAAGGACAGACAACACAATCGTCAAAAGAAAACGGGCAAAAGGACAAACAATGATCTACGATATATTACACAGAAAACTAAAGATCGAGTAACACTAATCCACTAAAAATCGAGATTGAACATTTTCATTTACATCCATGTGCTTTCTTACTAATTTATATGCGGAAAGGATAGATGATTGCAGTTTTTTTTTTCAAATGGATAATCTGTACTCTAATCCCACATTGTGCTAATGTTGAACATCATCGAAAATTAATATTTTCTGTAAATACTTGCCCATGTTGAGTGCAATGCATGCATGTAAAATGTTGAACTATCGAATATCACAACAGAACAAAATGTCATTCTTTAAAGGGGCATTATCTGCCAAAATTGTGAATATTTGCTATCCATAAAAACTATCAGATATGATTGATGCCTTAATAAAACGTGTTTCTGAAGCTTATAAATGTTCGGGGAAAAAAGGTGCAACTGCTCGTGTTTTGAGATCGATCAAGAAATGGACGCCATCTTATTAATTATCGGGATTGTTTACGGAGTTAGCCGAATCGTCATTAAATCAGTACAAATATTCACTTTTTTCTTATTTTCTGTGACTCTGGTTTTAGTCGGCGTTAATTAAGGACAAAGAACCATGCAAGTTTGCAGTTAATAAGCAACAAAATACAAATTATATGTATTCGTTTTTACCTGTCACTAGTAAGGTCGGTTGCATACGGAGAACGCTAGGTCAAATGATTTGCTTGCAAGGCAATAATCAATATATGGTAATTTTCGTTCTCAAAAGGCGAAAGGTGGTACGATAAGCTGCTTAATGAGAAATATTTACCTTTATTTCATTATTTTTAACAATTTCCAAAACATATAATTTTCTTTTGTCAAAATCGTAGTTAATGCCTGTTTAACATATTCGTCCACAATAAATTATCAGAGATTACAACTATGGTTTATTTATTGTTTCTGAAGACACCTTGGTTATAACAAAGTAATAACTTCGAACCAACCTGATAAAATTAAACTTAGTACTAACATGACTATTGCACGGATGCTGAAACAATAAGAATAACACACAGTTCTCAGTAATTATATATAGCATGTTTTAAAATGAAATATAAATCACTTATTCAAGATAGAAATTAAGTTAAGATACCGCTTATCTACAGTATAAACGCGCCTCGTGTGCGAGTAAGTGAGAGACTGTTGTTGAGCTTCGGATGACCACTTTTCCTGCCAGCTATCTCATGCTGAGAACAAATTACATCTTTATGAAATGATGATAATGTCCACTTTGTACTAGATAAACACATCTTATTCGATCTTCATAGTGTTAACATACTGAAACAACAGTTGATCTACGTAAGCACATTATCATGACCCTTACCTCTTAATGCTGCATGATAAGAGGAGCTCATGACCCTTACCTCTTAATGCTGCATGATAAGAGGAGATCATGACCCTTACCTCTTAATGCTGCATGATAAGAGGAGCTCATGACCCTTACCTCTTAATGCTGCATGATAAGAGGAGCAGCATTAAATACCAAGTTTGCAGTCTTTAGTATAACCCGATCGGGGGTCTAACCCATGATCGTTTGCAAACGATGCGAGCACGATAAGTATTCCACCACCGATGTGGAATTGTCTTATTGTCTTATGTGTGTCACGAGTTGTGTTTATCATTGAATGCAGGGACTGTAAAAATGAAGAACATCTAGAAGTTATTTATTATTTAATGTTTGTTTTTTGTTAAATGTTCAATGATTTTAGATGAGTAGTAGTTGTTCGTGTAATAGTGTCTGAATTATTTTTGCCATCATTTGTATGAACGTTCTTTTCATTATCAATACAAGAAGTAAACATAGTTTTATTTCTGTGCATATATCAAGATGTTGATTTAATTTACTCGATTACTTGAATATTTGGAGTTTTCAAAGCACAAAGCCCGTTTCACGAAACTGAAGTAAGTGTTCGATGTATAACTGTATATGTAGCATAATGGATGCAGGAGAATGTGCACGGATGCAGATACTCTTTGTATTTAGGAACTCTTCGCGTGATCTAATGAAGTATCTTGTAAAATAGTTCGACTCAAATTTGATTACTCTTGTTAAGTATGGTGTGTCTCATTTATGTGCTTTCATTTTTATTTCAATCTTATTATTTGTTATACTGGTCGAGTTTGTGATTTTGTTAATGATAAATATAGGCTTTCTCTATTGTATTGTTAATGAACAACTTATATTATATATTATAAATATTATGTAAAATGCATGTATCTAACAACAGGCATTCAATATTTATGTCAGAAGAACAATCTTAATTTAAATGCATTGAAATGAATTCAACACAAAAGGTTAACACAATTCCCATTCAACTATAAATAATTTGCACTTTAAAATCAAAAGTTCAGTAGCAAGGACACCTATAACCAGACCAGGTTACAACCGTAAATGTAAAATGGTGCTAGAGTACAACTTATCGGTAGAAATAGGTCTTATAATTAAGGGAGAACCGATTTAAAGTCTTTTATGTGGTATAACAAGATCAAACGAGCTGTCAAAGGAATTGTTCTCTGTCACTGTTTGTAGTCGAAAAAATAGGTGCAAGAGAAATTCGATCAACCTGCCAAAGGATATGTTAGTACAAAAGTTAAAATAGAATTATTGGCTTTATGTAAATTTACAATTTGAATTATTCAACACGCAAATAAAGAGCAAAAAATAATAATTGAAACCGCAAGATTTATCCAGGCATAAACTCGTGTAAAACATTTTTACGTTTAAATGGACATTAAAGAGTTAATTTCGTTAATTTGACAACAAATCTTTACCCTACATATTAAGCTGTGCGATTTAAAGATAAATCCATCAATATGTTCTTGTCCTAATATACTATTGTTACCTTAGAGTACGTGTAAACCTGGAAATACCATTTTCAGTTCAGCTTATATTTTTTGGTTTTAATACTTTTGTCGTTAGGAATAATATTTTTTATTCCTATTTACATAAGAATTGTTAAGGTGTAGAGTATTGTAAATCCAGAGTGGTACGTGATGGTACCAACCTAAAGTAAAATAACAGATCTAAGAAATGCTGTGGTGTATGTGCCGTTGAGGAGGTAGTAACTACAAAATATTGTCCAACAATTAACCAAGGGTATAAGAGTATGCTTGGAAACCAAAGAGCGCTTCAGGTTGACACAGTTTTGAAAATTTGCCCCCACCCCACTTTCCGGTCAATTCCAAAAGCCTTCCCCCACAGTCTGGTCAATTCCCAACATTTCCCCCCCACTGTCCGGTGTACTCCGACGTCTAAGAAATTGCTTGACTAGTGACAAAGAGATAGCAGTTTTCCGGTTGTTGACTGATTTTGTCTGTTTGTTGTCTTATGAGTTTTGCCTTTCCCTTTGGAAGATTGCTTGGTATTCAGTAATTTTGTTATTACCCTTATTTAATCTTATTCCCCTTGGTGTTCGGTAATTTTGTTATTACCCTTATTTAATCTTATTCCCCTCTCGAAAGAATCCTTGCCATCACTCTTTATTGATGATCAGGAAATGAAATTTAATTAAAACACGATATAATTCCTATTAGAATAGCCTTCATTTGATGTTCTAATATGATCAATTAATATATCATAAAAAAGCATATTACATAACACTATAAAATCTGTGAAAAAATTGTCACTGATATAATTGTCAATTGAACGATATTATATACAAGTGTCGAGACATATGTACATGTAGGTTACACCATTACAACCGTTGTATCACATACATAACAAATGTAATTAAGTTTTTTTTTAAAGTAATTTTGTTTCACATACTTGATAAATGTACTTCACAAATGTAATAATACATAAAATAATAACAGTCTAGAAAAGACAAAAAACCGAACCAAATTATAATCATTATAATGAAGATACCAATACGGCGTGGGTTCGCGCCCGGCTTTGTAAATTACAAAAAATGGTGCACTCGACTCGCAACCGCAAGTGATAAAGTTTACCAGTTGCTTGCCCATGGTCGGTGGTTCTCTCTGGGTACTCCGGCTTCCTCCACCTCTAAAACTGGTTGCCATGATATAGCTGAAATATTGTTGAAAGTGGCGTTAAACACCAAAAATCAAATCAAATCAAACCAAAGAGGTAATTAGAATGCATAAATCAGAGATAGACAGACAACACAATGATCAAACGAAAAAGGACAACAACAACACAAACAGAAGCTTTTTTTTTTGCATTGAATCGAATTAGTTTGAAAGTTGAAAAGATAAAGAAAAATAATATACGACGTGCATCAGTTGAAAATTGTCAAATTGTTGCTGTATTCGTGTTGCGTAAAATTCACCTCCCGCTTCACCAATCAGCAATGATATCTATATGGGTATTAGTCGAGATACTGATGGCGTAATAAGTGCGGAGAGTCGGAATGTGTACATTGCATAAATATTAAAAACTTTTTCTCTAGGAATGCATGTATATGTCGATGGAATACGAATATATGTACCGTATATTAGTTTGAAAACGACTATTTTACAATCTTATCGAAGTAAATTTGGAAACTCTGCAAACAAATGCAAAAATAGGAAGGATACCGAAAATGATACTTTGTTCACAACTGTTAATGTAAGAATCAGAGGGACGTCCTTTTGCCCTAACCAACTGCCGTACTACTACATGCCTTTTATTGATATTGTTTTCTTATATCTAGATACAACTTATGTTCTTCTCTCTTTTCTAGACGAATCCATTGAAATTCTCCTACAGCAATGTACTGTTTTCCTATCTGTGCCCATTTTCGTTTCTAAATCAATAATAACTGTACGTCTGTGTAGTAAACAGTTGTATTGAGTTGTGTTTTATACCAAATGTTACCAGTGTCTCTGTATTGTCCTTTATATTGATTGCCCCTTTGGTTTTCTCTAATGTTTATTTATCAGTGTCTCTGGATTGTCCTTTATATTGATTGCCCCTTTGGTTTTCTCTAACGTTTATTTAAGTATTATGCAAACATTTGCCATTTGTCAATTGTCATCGGGATATCAAATAAATCTGGTGAACTTTGATTTTAATTTGAAACAACATAATATATATATTTTTTTAATTTCAGTAATAGACTATGTCACACCACTGATTCCATTTATTAGCCAAATAAATGGAATCAGTGGTGTGCAAGCACCATTATTGAAATACTTATCTTGTGTGGATTTACTTTATTTTAGTATCTTGCACGTACACTGCCAGCACTAACATATCAATTCAGTACGACTTTTGTTAGGTACACGATAAGTTTGGATGTTGGTTATGAAATAACCTATACAATCAATCACAGTTATGACCATTGACACCAGGAAGTCAAGTAAGAAATATTCTTAGACTTTAGTCAGTTTTATCTCTATTCTCAGAACTCCTGTTATTTCGGCATACGTCTAAATTATGGGAGCTTTGAAGTGTACGCGTATTAGTGTCTAAATTAAAAGAATTCATTTTTTCATTAGAATAGATAAAAAACAGCAAGTGATAATATCAAGTAAAGTTTGAAGATATCCACATTGTAATCAGAAGGCATAATTTGAAGAAAGAAAGACAATATATTGGTCATATGCGAAGGACAAACAATGATCTACAACACACAACACAGAAAACGAAATATGAAGCAACACGAGGCGCGAAAATGTTTGGGGTATTCCGTGTGAAAAATCACGATTTTACACTTAAAAATCATATTTTTTCAAATTTTAGGGGGGCGCGCGCCGGGTGCGCCCCCCCCCGGATCCGCCCCTGAACATTTCAGCTATTTCATAGCGATAACAAGATACAACTTAATGACGATACCTGTCTTGTACAGATCAACACGAAGATATGCATATTAATAGATTATAGATAGACACAACAGTGCGCGTTCCAAGTCGATCAATTATTTACATAATGACATATATGTTTAGTGGATAAGTGTCTCGAAATCTTGTGTGGTCATCATTCAATGACATTATACTTAAGGTCACCGATGCCCCCCTTACTAATTTGAGCATTTCCTAATGGACAATAACATTGAATATATAATAACCCTGACGTTCCATTGTTCATAGACCTATCTAGCATATTCCTACTTACTAAGCTAACGAAATTAGCGTGCTAACTTCAAAAATGAAATTCATTATAAAGTAGCAAAGCTACAGACTATGCGGAAGTAGTTTTATGATCAATATACTGCAAACCCACCTCATATTCAAATAAGGGTAATAACAAAATTACCGAACACAGAGCAATCTTCCAAAGGGAAATTCAAAACTCATAAATCAATAAACAGACAAAATCAGTCAACAACCGGGAAACTGGGAACCGCAATGGCCCTGACTTGGTACAGGCATTTCTAAAGAAATTGTGGATTGAATCAGATTTTACGGCGCCAACCTCTCGCTTCCATTATGGTTCAAAGGTTCCGGTTGTCACTAAAACAGGATTTATAACAATACTGGAAAAAATAGGTAAAATAGTACTAAAGGGAAGCCCCTGGTGTATTGTGAAGCTTGACTTGCATACTGTCTATTATTTTAAAAGTTATGCAAGTGTATGCAAATATCGTACTGAATATGTAGAAGTTCAACTAGTTTAAAACAACAGCCCAAGTCAGAACATGCAAAAATCAAAACGAACGATTCAAATTTCTGGCATTTAATAGTAAAACAATGAAATGTTAAGTAGCGAAATAATTGATACCTCCTATGAACAAGTTAAGACAATATACTATAAGACACTTGAGTGTTTTGTATTTCTACAATTGACTTATCTGATATTTGCCAGCCAAATTTATAGAACGGTAATACATTGTGTTACATGGTTGTCACATGGATTACCACTTGTGAAACTAGATAGATACGATCAAATGCAAAATTGCGTCAATTGCAAGTAACTTGTGCAGCTTGATATGTAATGTTTTAGCTCAAGGGTATTACATTGTAATTATTGAATTGATACGTCGTATATATAAACAAATTATGATTTATTAATATAATTTTAGTAAGTAAAAGTGTTGAGGTACGATCAAATATTGAATATAGGATTAAAATGTTTGAAAATATTTACAATAGAAGGGCGTAGCTGCAACCTAATTCACGAAATACGTCACATTAACACATTTAAGGAGGAAAGAGTTTTGATGAATTCTATTTTTGCATATAATGCCGGTTATCAACAATTAATATTCAAACGGTAATCGCATTCACAAACAGTTATACAAAAAGTATTGAAGACAATCGACAATAGTGAATTGGTAGCATAATAATAAACTTTGCAGTTAAGCTCCGCCGCGATATTTAACTGACAAATGTTGTTATTAATGGCATTAACCTCACATCATCCTAACTTTAGTCAAAATGTCTATGCGATGTTTTATGTAGATAAAAGACTAATTAATTTTGAAAGCACCCTAGTTAAATTTCAAATACATAATTGGTCATTTATCTGAGCTTATTCTTGTTTCATAAACAAAATACTATTTAGAAAATTCGTAGAAAGAGGCAAAATCAACCCCCCTAACACAAAAAAAAAAAAAAAAAACACATGACCGCTGATTTTCTTGGCTTGGTACAGGCACTTCAATAAAAAGTGGCGGGGTTAAACTAGGTTTATGTGTCCAAGCCTATATGTATACGTTTACATTAAATATGTACGTTAATTGTGTTACAAGGTTAAGTGGTGGTACTTAAATAGATAAAAACAAAAACACATGTATACACATATCTATCACAATTACGATATGTTTATATTAGTACCCTAAAAGTGTTACTTAATCCTGTTTATTTTATAATATTAGAAGGACAAATATTTAACTAGACTGAAGAATTGTGTTTGCTGGTTAACCAGATGTAACACATTTAAGGATATTTTAAACGACAAGTCAATAAAAATAAAAATAACAGTTTCTGATTTGATTTCCCATACATGATGTATTTAAGATTGTACCAGTTTGATAACAACAACCAAGGTTTAAAATATGTGTTCCGGTATCACTTGGGTAATTTTTTTTTCTAAATTACATGTAAATGATATCTCAGTAGTAACACATTTTATCGAAACAGATCAAGCATGGCCAAAATGGATCTTTATTTTATATATCTCCCAATTATTATCCCCTATACAACTAAAGAGTTGAATTAAAGAAAACATGGATGGCTGATCGGTGTTTAACTCCATATTTAGCATAATTAAAGCAATATAGTGATGTTTTTTTAAAAGAAAATATATAGTATTTTCGAATAATCTATATTTTAAAAGCAATGAAATTAGTGTATAACCACAAGTGAACATGAAAGCAAATACACACGTACATGACGGTTGACATCAAAGATACATGAACAATATACAATACAAATGTATGTATTTTACAATCATCACCAAATACACACGTACATGACGGTTGACATCAAAGATACAGGAACAATATACAATACAAATGTATGTATTTTACAATCATCACCAAATACACACGTACATGACATGACGGTTGACATTAAAGATACAGGAACAATATACAATACAAATGTATGTATTTTACAATCATCACCAAAGATACACGTACATGACGGTTGACATCAAAGATACATGAACAATATACAATACAAATGTATGTATTTTACAATCATCACCAAAGATACACGCTATTCTAACCTTTAAGCAAATAAATCTGTGGTTTTCCATTCACAGATACACCGAGAATAAGGGATATAGCAAATCGTACAACCTCTATCAGCATGCACATCACTAAAGTAAGTAGTGATAGATGCGAACGTTTGGCGAAAGGAATCAACTTTACCTATATAACCAACATTTACCCCATCTGAAGTGGTGAGTTCGACACTTGTTCGTAATAACAATACAATCAGGTTTTCCGTGATTTACAACAGGTCATTGGTATTGTCATTGTACTCCTGCTTTACTCTACCACGATACAACTGAAATTGGTGCTAAATACCCATCACCCATACATACATCACAACTATGTAACAGATAGTACAGTATTCATTGTATATCTAAACTTACGGCTGCATTAAACATGACACAGTCTCGTTTACTTTAATTAATTCTATTGGAATATTGCAATAATGGGACTTTTTTCGTTAAAAATGCAAAGGTTTACTTGCACATACTAAGAAGTCAGTTTGCGGTGGCAAGCACAGATTGACGTTGAAACTTACAAAATGTTATCGCATATTCAAAATCTGCTTTAGAATCATATGTTAAATGAAAATATTGCATGCGACTTAAACAAAAATAGCATACACGTACTATTCCTAGTCTTTTTTTTTGGCATACACCACAGTTAAAATGTTCGATTGTTCTTAATTGAATTGAAATTGACAAGTTTCGAAAAATCCGAGTTGTAATTACTGTGTTAGATATACATTAGTATTTAATACTTTCTTATATGTATTTAGTAAAAAGTATTTTAATTCCGATGTTAATATACAAGTTAGTATTATAATTAGTTTATGAGCTTTTCTTAGATAAATAGATGGACTTGTGTCCATTTTTGTTTCTCGAAAATACAATGAATGTATGTTACAAAAAACATTTATAAATTTAAGAAATAGGAGATCAAAGTTGATATCAATAATATCGTAAAGGTAATCTATATTATCCTAGAACGATGTACAAGTATACAGGATGTACAGGCAATGCCATACTTGAAGATGTTGTATCATCTTCAGGCATAAAGTGTTATCAATACACGCAATATAACCCTTTTAGTTGTAATAGCTCACTCATACTCGCCTCGTGTGCTGTAGATCGTGAAACCTATCCCCGGTCGAGTCTAATCAAAAACAATGAAATAGGTATTTTCTGTTTTTCCGCAGGGCACACAGCAGTAAGAAGTAACGTCAAACGGTTGTTTCGGTAAGTCTTACACAGCAAAAATCAGACTCGGATCTGGTATAAGACATCATCATCATTTCAACAAAAAGGAGCTACAACTGATTATATATATAGTTTGTCTGTCGTGTAGTATAGAATCAGTAAAACCCGTGCTTAAGGTGTATACTTTTACTGTATAAATTTGTTTACATATTATGAGTGATAGAAAGTTTAATTTTTACACTCGTTCAACTTAAAATTTTTAAATATTGTTTTCTGAGACATATCTACAGCCCTCCAATTAGCCAGCCTACTTTTAACTATATTAAACTGTCTAATTTTCTCAATATGTACCTGATGGGAGCCCTGTGGTTGTTCTATGTTTGTATGTGTAACCTCGTAATGTGATGTTGGGTGCAATGATTAGGACATTTATAAGAATACTTCATCCGTATGTTGTTTTCTTGTTGACAACTCCACATATAGGGAATAAAACTATGTACCAAATGACATCAAAATGACAAACTTGCCACAGTGTTATCGACAGAAATAAAGAGTACATTCTGTACCCCTGTCATACAGTAAACCTTCCCCCATAGTAGATTAACCCTCCGGAAGATTTACTATATAGTAAACCTTCCCCCATAGTAGATTAACCCCCCGGAAGATTTACTATACAGTAAACCTTCCCCCATAGTAGATTAACCCCCCGGAAGATTTACTATATAGTATTTATGCCGCATAGTAAACCTTCCTACCTACTCAAATACTGCAAAATGGCTCCGTACATTATGTCTTTACCTTTTAATCATAACCGGATATAATCAATGGTATATAACAATTAAAATCAACACGATTAAGGTGCTAAATTCCGAATCAATAGTAATTATCCGGATTAAGGGGGAACATTTACTATGTAGCAAAATATCCAGGGGGATGATTGCCTATGGATGGGGGAATGTTTGCTATATAGTAAATTTTCCCCCGAGGAATATTTACTATATAGTAAAGTATCCGGGGGGGGGGGGAGGTTTACTATATAGTAAACATTCCGGGGGAAGGTTTGCTATGCGGAAGGTTTACTATTCGACACCGGTATCACTCAACAGCTGATTAGGGGTCGTTTGACACTAATGTAAGGGTATGACTTGTGCTTATTATTGAAGACCCAACTGTGACAAATAGAACAGCAATACGAACGCTGCTTCTTTACTTAAATTTGTGTCTAAGGTTAAAATTGGAGTCTCTCAGGTTCAGTTACATCCATAACCCATCTTATTCTTCTCGCTATGATGTATTTGACAGTTCGCACTTGTCGTTAAGCCACAATCTCTCACTCACTTACGTACCAAATGTATATATCTGTAGTTCACATTTATAATTGTGTATATTAATGTGATTACGCATATGATGAAGCATAAGGAACTTCTGGTTAAGGTAGGTGTAGGAACAAAAAAACAAAAACACCACACCACACAGCAATATTATTTATCATTTTATTTTCGTTTTACCTTTCAAAGGGTGTAATTTCTTTCACTCAAGCATAGAATCAATGCATTGTCTAAAATTGTACAATAATTTGATAACAAAGATTAAAAATACATTTCTGTGACCTGAATATATATATCATTTTAATATGTTTACATGTTCAATATGACGTAGGTCAGCGATAAGGCGGTGTTAAACCATATATGGAAACATACCTGGTCAGGTATGAACATATTCCCACGGTTATTTAAATGTGATTGAAATGTAAATGAGATACACTGTGACGTGAGTTGTTTTTCTAGATAGATATATTATATGTATGTAAAATAGTCAAAATAATAAGACGGAATAAAAGGCGAAATCAAATGTAATCCCCCTACTTTAATAATACATAACAGAGGTGTGTTTTTCAGTTACTCACACACAAACTGTACCTTTTTTACCAAACATTGGTAATATTGTCCTTATTTTTAATGTTACAAATATTGAGGTCACCATAGCCTTTGAAGTTAAATGATGTATTACTTATGCTCTCCTTTTAAGATGATATTGTAATTAATATCTAAAACCAGGAAAATATGGCTTATTGCATGAAAATAAATAACTCATATTTAATAAAAATGTACTATTTATTTATTTTCATTAATAAATAAATTAGACATAAACAACTATTCGCAGTAAATTCAGGATTCGATATGACTGAAATTTCACTAAAGACGGTGTTGAGCACCAATCAATCAATGCATTTATTTAATTTGTTTGTGTAACGTGCTTTTTTCATTAAAGGTAACGAAATACTTTTCATGTGCATAGCAATAACTGTTAGTTACTCGATAGTTCCAATGCTAGACGTTTTTAAAATGAATAATAATATTAATACAAATTTTGCTAAAACACCATTATTCGTGGAAATTCTTATGTTTCATATTCAAAGCATGTTACTTTAGATTAAATGTTCCAAATATAGTTTCGTCATCTAAGACATACATGAAGGCTACGGACTTTCGTTTCTCAATTAGCTTAAGGCGTTTTCTAATGGATTGGTGGTTGGTGTTGATCGGTTCTTTCAGTAACGTTCCCGGATACTTCGTTACTATCAGACTTAATGGAAACGGAAAGTCCTGACTGGTGAAACACACGCCACTGGATAGATACCCGGAATCATTTATACTTGGTGTGCAATTCAATGTCAGTGGTGGTAGGCTTTACGTCATATGCCAACAACCTTAAACTATCAGCCTTCTAGGCTCGTGTTACAATGGAATAAATGATAGTTTACACAATCTTTACTACGCAAGTAGGGACTTTGTGGTGATCTTTACTAAATTGTTGTAAGACTAAATATTCAAGTTAATAGGTCCGGAATTAAAATGTGCGGGTCCCAATTGTTCTCTGTAAAACCCGCATTGTGTTGTGTGTACTTGAAAAGCGCATAGTAGACAACTCCAGCGCGGACCCAATTGGGAGCAATTGGTCTACTTGGCTCAATGCAGGCCGGACATGCAAGTTAGTATGAAAGACAATATCATGGTTAGAGTGTGTCTGGTGCTGTTTCCTCCTGTACAAGGTGTATGATCCTCAGTTATATAGTGTCGGGGGATTTTGTATGTGACAGAACATTTCATACCATCAACCATTACCTTTATATGATAAATTATAATATTCTTATAACATGTGTGTGGTCTTTGAATTTGCTTTAGCTAATGTTAATTTGATTGAGTGAGTGATTGTTGTTTAACGCCAATTCAACCATTTTCAGCTATATCATGGCAAGAACAAGGTAATTTTCAATGAGATGATGATACGGTCCGCTTTGTACTAGACCAACACGTTGAGTTGGATTTGTATAGAGCTAGCTCACTGAACAGTCCGCAGATAGACATGTCGCCACACTGACACATTATTTCTTCATTATTATGATTCCGAGTCAACCCGTCTTTGCTTTGTTTTCCTTAATGCTGCATGCTTAACGGAGAAGCAACTATTACAAATTTTATAGACTTTGGCTTGACCCGACCGGTGCTCGAATCCACGATCTACCACACTAGAGGCGATCACGCTAACCATTACGCCACCGATGCGGTTAAATGTTAATTTGAAATTATTTGAAATCCAAGTGTCTTGATGAGAGCCCTGTTGTCGATTATTGTTTGCATTAACTATTTTGCTTTGTTATGAGAGGACAGACTGAAAACAATAAAACAATGTTTTGGAGCCTGCACACTAAATTCGATATTTACTATTTTATTATAAGATTACTGTACAGCGGCTCTTTTCACAAAAATTCTTACGATAAAAAATTGTCGTAAGTGTAAAACTAAGATTAAAAAGAGTTTCACAAAAATACTTACGATAATCTTAAGTGTAAAAATAGTCCTAACTTTACGTGTAAAACTACCCTGTCGTAAGTGTAAATTTTTGATCTTAAGAGAAATAGTTGTCTTATCTTTTATCGTAAGTGAAAAAAAATCGAAAAAAAATCTGTTTAATTCTTTTAATTTTATATTTCAAATTGGGAACGATCGACAGTCGAAAAGACTACTAGCAAACTTGGTAAAAATTCTTCTTTTTATTATTATTATTTTTTATTTAAAAAAAATGGAATACGGGATTTTCTTCTAGATATCTACAGTCTCCGCTTACAAAAGTGTTGTATGGACAATCGCTTTAGGACTGGAAGTTTCTGGATCCAATGATATCGTTTTGATTTTGCCTTATATTAGTAATATAATTTATTAATTTCTAGCAACTTCGATGATCATCGAACACTCTGGCAATACATAAACTTGTGTACATTCTTCTGTTATATTAATATAAATATATAACAGGGATATTTATTCGTGTTCGTGATTGATAGATGATAAACACATCTTAATTTGGGTTATCTCAGAAAAATCCGAATACATTTGCATCAGTAAAAGAACAAGTGTTTAATTTTATGTGGGATGGGATTAATTGGAAAAAAAGGGGGAGTAAATATTTTGCTGAGAAATAACCGATAAAATTAATTATATGAATAGGTTTTTTTTTCACACTCCCTTAAGAAATAATTCTACTTAAAGTAACCATGCATAGATGGTGACGCACAACTCCAAGTAATGATAATTATTATAGATCATTTTAATTTACATGCATTATAAATGTTCCTTTGTACGAAAATCATACCCGTTCATATTTTGTGTAGTTATTGGTGACCGATTCATATATTAGATAAAAATTCAATATGAACATACAAACACATCATAGCTTATAAATCAGTGCCGGGGATATTTTATAGAATAACTTTATTTAAAAAAAAAATGTTTTGTTGTGCTATGGAAATGAAACTAGGTTGCTAAGAAAGATGGTTTATGGTGTTTAACGCCCCTTTCAGCAATATATCGGTCAGTTTTATTGGTGGAGAAAACTGGAGTACTCGGAGAAAACCATTGACCTGTCACAAATCACTGACAAACTTTATCACATAATGTTGTATCGAGTACACCTAAGGAAGAATTTTTATCGTAAGTGTAATTTTAGTCGTAAGATTAAAATTTGTCGTAAGATAATCTTTGTGAAAAGGACTTAGAAATTGTCGTAAGATAATCTTAAGTGAAAAAGTTAGGACTATAGTTACGAATTTTTGTGAAAAGAGCTACAGGTTTTTAGTAATCGTTTTTTTGTTTATTCCAATCTATCGATGGGGAAACAACATATATGTAGTATATATCAGTTATTTGTTCACATTACCACTCTACAGTAGATGGTTAAGGATTGTCTTTCACCCATGTTGAGGTATAAGTTATGCTCACCATTAAACGATTCAGTCATCAACTCCGGAGTTTCTGTCTTGTTTACTTACATCCACATTTTCTTTGTATTTCATTTTATATTTTCGTATGAAATGATCCACGGCAACCACCACTTGATTTCTATTGGAGGAGTTAAAGCATACATAATATACCCCTGCAATTTAGAAAAAATTAAGAATATAATTTTTTTGAAATACGGATTTTCCCTGGCCAAAAAAAAGTGTTTGCGTGACACAAATGGTCTGATTGGGGGTAAACCCACTCACATAGAAGGTACATTTTTGGTCTCTTATTCAAAAATATATCATTGAAGAAGAGCATCTGTAGCGTAGTAATCGGTTTTATGATAAAGTCATTAAGTATCACAAATCAACTGTATCAATACTGACAAAATAAGTCTAAAACCCATGAGAAAATACATAATGGAATGTACTTTTAAAGATTGGATACTTATTAATCCATCAAAGAATCATATTAATAAAAATACAAAGCAATGATCAAAAGATATTTGTGGAGTTTAAAACATAATTTCAACAATATCACAGCTTGAAACGTAATGATATGGTTTTGAACAATTTTTGTGTAAACCACACATTTTAAATAATAATTTTCTTGTATTATAATACATACTACCAGCTGGGCGTCTACACGGTGGATGATAATCCTCAGATAGCCCATTTGATAAATAAATCAGTTTACGAATGAACAACTAATACAGGTGTTCTACTTAGAACAGACATTAGCCAGACATATCAACATGGTACTTTAATAGCAATAACTCAATTTTCTGCGTCTTATTTTTCTCCTTAACACACTCTTCCCAACTCATAAACTGATTTTCACAGTTCATTTTGTACTGTTGAGTTCACATGTCCGTTTCCCATTTTTCATAATCAATAATTTGTGATGTCTGTTTACTCTGTATGTTATATATGTCATTGGATAGACATCAGATTGTCGGGGTTAAAACAGTATTAAGGGTAAAGAATCCACCTCTTAATAAAATGATGCCGGGATGCTAGTGTTTTCCACATGTTAGTCAAGTGCAGTCTCCATATATTAACTGTATGCGCAACACTAATATAAGAATGGGTATGGTTTTCGTACTGCAAAGGCATGAATGGGTAGGGGTTTCATGCTGAGTGAATAAATGAATGAGGACGTTTGTCAAGCATCATCTGCACCCTGTACTTAATTCTACTGAAATTGGACTCTGAATATGATATGCATATTCATAATTAATAATCAATATCACATGACCATATTTATTTCTGATTACACTTATATTGTTCGTTAATGTACACGGGCATTCGTGGTCGTGATCGTTTGGTAGTTGGGTTTACAACTAATTGTCAATCAGGGCGCACTGCCTATCAATACTTAAGTTGTGACTAAAGTATTGAATACCGTTCATTGCGAGATGTACTCGATACAACATTATGTGATAATGTTTGTTAGAAACTTGCGACAGGTCGGTAGTTGTCTATAGGTACTCCTGTTTCCTCCACCAATAAAACTTACCACAACGATATAACAGTGATATTGTTGAAAGTGGCGTTAAACACCATGAACCTTTAATGCACTGAGAATAAAAGGTATATGGTGCAAATTATTTAATTTCTATAGTTATTTGTTTCATTTTGATTGATCGTTTGAAATCTAGGCTTTAAGACGTGAAGCTCAAATAATTTGTTCTACTCTGTACTATTTTTGTGTCTTGTTTAAGACGCTATATATTTCTCTCCTACTTTATAAATATTTTGTATTTCAGAGTAATGTTGCATTGTTACTGTAATCGGATTGTCGAAATTCCCTCTTAATGTTATTTTTATTTATTTATTGGAGAAGTTGTAATATCTACGCTGTAGCTTTTGCTTCTGTATTCTGTATTGCTGTTGTCTTGTAGCATGGCTTGCAATTTTAGGTTATATAACCACTATTGCACTTTAATATCTTAATTTCTGTTTTAGTAATTAAATGCTGAGGTACCCTACTTACTGGTAAATTATGTACACATGGAACATACTGTGACGGAATATAAAGAAAAACGAATGTTTAACTAACCACTAGTTATGAATTCATACAGACAGGACACACCTAATCCACGACAGACTATTTAGTTTTTTATGATCTTATTTTGTGAAAGTCTCTCTCAACCCAGACAGTAGTAATATATTTGCCGAAAAAGTAGAAGCATATATGCAAAACATGGAAAACAGAATATAATTAAGATCATATCTATGTGAAGCAAGAAAGTAATGAAGAATATTAAAGATTGTATATTTTATTGAATACAGGCTTGACTTTGTATAGTTGGTAAAAGTCCATTGAATATTAAATAACGTTTCATTATTATACAAAGATCAAAGAAATATAAAATAGTTTATAAAAATGTTATTTTTCCACAACAAAGAGTATGGTATTGACAAGGTATAACATATAAAGTGTGTCTTGCGTCATGTCGACCACAAATTAAATAAAATTTTCTTACAAAATTTACTGTCTTTCAAATTGTGATAACATGCCTTTGAAATCTTACAGGATTATGCTACGGGAATCGAACCGAAAAATTGAATAAATATTGCAAATTGTACAGGTGATACGGGCAGTCAATCATGTAACAAAATGTTTATTGTATAATAACCAAGTAACAAAATAAATAATTAGATTTATTTGATTTATTAATATTATTATTATATCTTGCTACAGTTAAATTCTTTTCTCCCAAACAAATGCAGGCCTTCATCATTCTTCAGTGCGCTCTCGTATGACTGTATTCAAATCAATTTGTTAAATTAGCTTACTATCTATTAAAATGGTTATTCATTGTGTTACACAACGGAATGACAATAAAGTTAAAAGGAAAAACAAAGAAAAAGTAAAAAGAAATAATGATAATAACATACTGTGGGATCTGTTCCAAAACTTAATTGACAAAACGTAGAAAGGAGGCACAATACCCTTAACACAGAAATACATGACTGCTGACTTATCATGCTTGATATGGGCACTTCAATTAAATGTAGCGGGATTGCAATACATTGTAGTTGTATGTAAAATGATGCGGTGATGCAATTGTTTTCAACATGTGAATAATATGCCAACGCACATGCACACACATAATACTGGGTGAGCAGTATTGTTGCAAAGACAACTGGAATCCAATCTTAAGGCTTATGAACTTCGTAACACAGGAGAAAATTGGGAATGTATATACGTTCCATCTACAATTAAACAAACAATAATATAATATTAATAATAAAGAAATACAGAATATATTTGATTCTTCAAGCAACGTCTTTACAATCGCATTGACATTTTTACACGAAAATACCTTCTGACCTGGACATAAAGCATTCGTGCTGCTGTTAGTTATTCCTCTTGGTTTTCTTACTATATGTGCTATTTTATAATCGGGACATTCAACATATATGTTTTAGATTTATGTTTGTACTGGTGTAATTGTTGTACTCTACTGAGCTGTATATACTCTATTTGGAGCCTGCAATAATTGATATACATCATGCATTTTGGCTTGTTCTTATATGTTTCTTCGTGCATGTTAATATTCATGTTATACTTGCAATAAAATGAAAAACAAAAATTACCACTCTGCCCGAACATTTCCAAAATCAGACAGAAAAATCATGAAAAGAGGCAACAACATTACAAACATTAAGAAAAAATGTCAGTTAACCTGAGTGTGAAGCAATAAAGTTCACAAATGTAAAAATGTCGTTGCCCATATTTATTAATTTATTAAGCATTATTTAATTATCTCAGTATTAGATCATTCACATACCTATACATGAAGCTATAGCTCCAATTGTCCTTAAAAAGATGCATACCTAGATATTACGACAATAATGGAGGCATTCAACATATATCTTTTTTTTTTGTAATTTATGTAATGAACATCAACCACATCAATCATAATGTATGCAGAAATTTCAGATTTATTGCAAAATGAATTAAATAACTCAAATACCAATGAGAGAGAACAGTAACAAAAATTAATAAAATAATGTAAAGATAAAACTTAAGATTACACCAAAAGACTAAGCGATTGTACAATTAAAGTGTAGATATCAAATGTTCGCGTTTCTGGAATAACCTTCATCAAGTACGCTTAAAATCGAAAGATTGGAAAGCTAAATAATTTAAAGTTTTTGGAGCAACACACGAAAAACCTGGAGTTTAGAAATGACATCTGTCGTGAATACCCATTCACAAAAATGAGGCAATGTTCTACGAAAGTATTTGGAAACCTTACCACATCGACCTCCTGAATCCATCGACTAAAGATGTAACTCATTACAGTAGTTACTGTTGTTGGCATCTTTGAACATTTACTTTGCTTGACATATTTATTCCTTTGTCTAGAAATGAGTGATTGTTAGAACAGGCTCTAAAGTAGTTATAATGTAATGTTATTGCACGAAGAGAGGGACATTGATTCTATGTACTCTAACAGATCTTTAAAAAATTTCAGAATCTATATCTGATTCGCACCACTCCTTGAGTAGCTTGTGTCACATTATCTCTGAGGTCCTGTTATGACTGCTGAATCGATGTTAATAATTTGGAAAGAAGTTTCGCGGAACATTTCGCAGACCCAGCAATATAACGTTGTTTATCAGAAAACTTGTGTAATTCAGGAATCCAGTAGAGTGGCAGAAAGTCAAGTTCTACATCTTTGGTTGAAATTCCAAAGGAACATAAAACAGATCGATGATTGTTCAGGATTGCCTCTTTCGTAAGTGTCGTCGAGGTATATGTAGGGTTGCCAAGTGAATTGTCGATACATAATTCCTTTATCAAACAGTCCATATCATGTGATTTACACACAAAAAAAATATTGTTAGGGACCTTGTCTGCAGGGACAACAACATATTTGTAATGAAGGTGAGACAGGTGTTCAGCAACATTTTGGGTCTTTAAAGATTGATGTTGTTTATTGACCCATGAAGCTTAATAATCATAATAGGTATTGACGACCTCGCACTCTTCGTCCATTCGGAAAGAGTATCTACGTCATCTTTTCCACGTTTATTCCCATCGTCTGGCATAATCCATAAGTTGACAGAACATGAGAGAATGAACACACACTCCTAGACTAACTTGTTGAGAAAATACTTGCATGACCACATTGTTTCCCCAAGAGGGGAAACTAGCAACCAAAAAGATTAAACCTGCCAGTTTTTACTGAAGTGCTTGTACTAAGTTGGAAGTGTTAATGTATGTATGTGTTGTGCGTATCGATGTAGCCTTTGTTTCCATGATTACGATTTGTTAGTGAATTCTAAACCTGTCCTAAAAGTGTGCCATTTTGTCTATGCACTTTATTGATTTTGAGTGCATTGGCTACACAATTTCAATAAACAAAATTAAAAAGGAAAGTAATATGAAATAAAATATATTTAGCTTAAAACAGATGGACTTTTCCTATTTATTGGTGCAAATGTAACACAGATGTGAGTACACTATATGTAATCAAAGTATCACTCAGTGTATATGGGTATATTTACTATAAAATATTACTCATTCTTAGTATACCAGGATGGATTAAACCTATACCCTAGATATATTACCCATATTAAGTAAGAATGTCACATTAACAGCTGGAATCCGGTATTATAAGTGGATTAAAATTGTTTTAAATCTAAACTGGTCGTAATCATCACGGATGGATTTTTAAAATTTGTAATTAATAGTAATAAAACAATATTGCAAAACAAATGTAAAATATAAATTAATTAATTAACATAGGAGCATCATGTTTAATGTAAGTATGCATCGTTATTTTGCACTTAAGGTACACATTGAACTAATTGTCGTTCATTGGTCGTGCTTGTAACATGGTTAATGTCAGTCATGGTAGGAGAATCATTTTTTATCACGCTTTATTGTCTGTTACGATAGAATTAGAATATAATTAATTGGAGATATTACAATTTAGTTCAGGAATATTTCCGATATTTTGAAAATGTCTGTTACTTACATTGGATTATAAATAACTGTGATAATGTTTTCGGCTACTTTGAAATAAAATAATGCAGATTCTCGGGATAGTATTGTTAATACTAATATAGACTGGGTCAAATACAACCAAGACCTCGGTATGGTGGAGTCAAAGGGATCACTTATTGTACTTCGGAATAGCTGATTCTTCGAGTTATATGTGATAAATTACACTAACGAGTACCACAAGTCAAAATTCGTCAATTCCAAGAATTCTAATGTAGTTATGATGTTAGTCGGCACTGCACAAAGGTTATGAAAACAACAGTTTATAAAAGTAATCAACAATTTCCACTTACATCAACAAAACGAACTACTTCTCATCTCAAATCATTGTCTACAAAAATGACCACAATAGATGACGATAGAAATACAGATTCTGGCTTGAGATAGACACACACATGTGACGCGATTAAGTCGGTTAGTGGGATCGCAACCATCATATATTGACAACTCGATCTCCGAAGGCTATACACGGGCCGTCGAGGTTGTGATCGTATGGATTTACAACTATCTATGCATATCACCACTACATTTTTGAGTTTGAATCCCACCCAGACGGCGGGGTAACCGATACAACATTATGTGGAAAAGTTTATCAGTGACTTGCGGCAGGTCGGTGGGTTTCTCTGGGTACTTCGAAAACTGACCACCACGATGTAACTGAAATATTGTTGAAGTGGTGTTAAACACCATAACACTAACCCTAAGCTAAATGAAAGCAGATTGATGACAAGTATTCCTGGTCTGGATATCTTTACAAAATGATCGTCACAATCGATTCTATAAATTAACATTAAACAGAAGTGTAGTGTGCGGAGCATAGTCGACATTAAGTGATATATATACGCCGTCTAACGGCGTCGTCGTCACACCAGTTTCCAATCCCTAACTCCTCCCAAGCCACTTAATATAAAACAACTAAAATTACAAATAACATTCTACAGGACATGCAGTTCTTGAGGTTTTCCAGAGCTAAACTGGGATTTTCAGTGTGGTGCCGAGGGGTACACTTCTCGAATCCGAATTTCTTCGTGGACCATTCAACAAAAGCCAACCAAATTTGCACCTTTTCCTTGACAGATAATGCATTTATGCACCTATACTTATCTTCAATAGCGCAATGCTTTCTGTGGTTTACCAGTTTACGAGTGCCAAACAATATTTTTTTTATTTCAGTGTAAGCTAGCTGTGATTCTCGTTCTGTGTTTGATATTTATTGTGTCCAGTACAGATGGTCACAGATACAGTCGTCGTTATAGACCCACCCCAAGAACAACAAGAGGAGCATGTAGATTTCATTTGCCATGTGATGTCCTACGGAGGTCATTTTTAGCAACAATAAATTTCATCCATTCCATTAGTATACGTGTAAGTAATTTGGTTTTATAATTTTATTTATTTTCACACATTATATTATAATCATACAGGGACTGAGTGAATGATTGTTGCTTAACTCAGCAATTGTTTAGCTATGCCATAGCGAGAACAAGTTAATTTTCAATGAGATAATGATGAGGTCCGCGTTACTCTAGACCAACACGCTGAGTTGGATTTTTATCGTGCTAACTCAGTCCACTCGGACACATTATTCTGATTCCGAGCCAACCAGTCTTTGCTGCGTGCTTAGCGGAGAAGCAACAAATACACATTTTATAGTCTTTGGTTTGACCCAACCGGGGCTCTAAACAACGATATCGTGGCAAGTACGATAAACATAAAACCACCGATGCGATTAATAAGACAAGGAAAGAATTAATCTAATTACTATATTATTCATTACCAAAACCAATATTGAAGATGAATAGACAATACAATGACAAAACTAAAAAGGACAAAAAAGACAAACACTGGTGCACATGAACATCTGTGTTCACGCCACTGTGTTTGTTAGGGTCCGTTTTTTTTAGCTTTATGTGCTATGTTTTGTAGTGTTTGTCTTTATTCTGGGTCGTGTGTCCATTGTTGTCTGCACAGATTCAGTTTGCCTCTGTTAGTAGGATTCGTGGTGTTTATTTTGGTCTATTATTTGTTTTTGACGTTCTTAGTTCCGTATTTACACCTAGTTGTATGTAGGAGGACTCATGCCTTGCTTATTTTCATTGTGTTTTCCTGTCTATAGTGGTGTCCAACATCTTGTCCTGTTATATGTCTTTACGTTCTGAGTTCCTTGTTGTGGGGTCTGCGGCGATTGTCGCATAAAACCAATATTCGGTACGTATTTACACTCAATGTTTGTTGGAATTCATTGAAATTGTGACTCATGTCAGTCTGATTTATCTGGAACAAGGCACGATGTGTTATTGTCCGAGTCGTGTGTATTTCATGTGTAACAAAATTCGAACTAAGGAATGAATCAATGTTCTCAAATGAAACGTTCTGAAATCTACTCGGCAGGGCTTTAGTTTGATATGCATTTTTATTTTATTTTTTTGTATTGCCATTGGAATTTGGAACATTTGTTTGGACATCTAGAATATTAAATTCTGGCATTTCCACATTTTCCAAGTCAAAATCATTTTCTTCTAAATATTGGGAGACTACAGCTGCCGTATATGCGTCAAAATAGTCAGACATTTTTTTTTTAATAATTTTATGATTGTTCAAAGCAGACGATTTTTCATTGAAAAGGGGCGGTGAAAGGAAACTGACAATCTACAATGCACTTTTAACATTGCCGTTGTATGTTTATATTTTAATATGTTGTGTTATGCTAGTGAAATGATTCGATTTAGAATAAGCAAGTGTTTGTTTTTAATGCATAAATAAAATGATTCAATTAAAATAATTTATTAAAGTACTACAACTTTATTTTCATTTGTTTAATTGTTTCAGTTTACAATCATGTGTGTAGTCACCGTAACACAAAAAGTAGTTCTGGCGGGAAAAAAACTGATATTTCACATGTGAAATATCGGAATTTATTTCACGGATAAATCTCCATAATTTACACCTATCTATATAATAAATGCCTCATCTTCGCGAGTACCTGGGTTCACTCCAGGTTTTTTTTAAGGGTTTGTCCTGGGTTCACTCCAGGTTTTTTTTAATGGGTTCGTGTTGCTGATCTTCTTAGTTTTCTGTTGTTTTGTTTATCGTCGATCTGTGTCTTGTGTGCCCGATGTTGCCTGTGTTTCTGGATTGTCAATTCTTGATTGCACCTTCGGTTTTCTTTTACTTTTATTTATATGTTATATTTTAAAGAACAAGCCCGAGCTATGGATTGTAAAGTTGTTTTTCCTATTGTATATTCGCGTAGCACACGTTAAGATTTCTTTACTTTTATGTATACGTTATTTAGGTTATTTAAGTCACTGGGTATGTTTTATATATATATAAATATAAAATCTTAGCGTGTGCTAAGCGAATATGCAATAGGAACAACTTTACAATCCATAGATCGGGCTAGTTCTTTAATACGTATAGTAGTGGAACGGTGTAATAGAGCAATTCGTGTTTGTCATTCTTTACCTTTTGTGTAGTGTTTTGTGAACCATTGCTTGGCTTTATTCCTTTATTGTTTGTCATTGTATTGTCTATTCCTTTATTGTTTGTCATTGTATTGTCTATTCCTTTATTGTTTGTCATTGTATTGTCTATTCCTTTATT
>MJUT01024369.1:313241-326073 GCA_002080005.1 Gigantidas platifrons
GATACTAAATCTTTGGCTGATAGACAACAGATTGTAAGACCAAATGGATACTAAATCTTTGGCTGATAGACAACAGATTGTAAGACCAAATGGATACTAAATCTTTGGCTGATAGACAACAGATTGTAAGACCAAATGGATACTAAATCTTTGGCTGATAGACAACAGATTGTAAGACCAAATGGATACTAAATCTTTGGGAGCAAGCAAAGTGAGCGGCTTAAACTATATAGCAAAAAGCGTGTACATATACTTGGAGGAAAGTGATATTAATTTGATCAATTACGCTATTTAGGAACTGCAAATAGTAAACATAAATATATATAATAAACCATGTACGAGGAACCAATTAATGGGTGAATGATACTAGCCCCAGGGACTAATAGTTCACCAACAGAGGTATCGACCAAGTGATAGCAGCAAACACGTGTATATATCTAATTGGGTGGGCAAGACGCGTGTATCTGATAACCTTCACCGGGTACGTTCATAGTAAATATATATACCAGATATAAAAGTATAATAATATATTGATGAGGTGTGAAATAACTCTGGTATGTTTTAGTTACTCACACTAACAAATTACTTTTAGCAAACAGTAGATATAGTATCCTTATATTTAATGTTACGAATATTGAAGTTTTAATAACCTTTGAAGTTAAATAATATAATTGATGCTTTGAATTCCACACATTAGATGCAATGCCGGAACCATAAAAATCTAATTGTGTATCAGTCGGAGGTCGATCTGCTACATTCACGAGACTAATAATATGACTGCAAGCTATTTTGGAAAATGCTTAGATATATATATACACGTGTATCTTTTAAAGATTCAAACTTATTAGTCCATTATATAGGATTATCAAAATCATCGATAGTAATAAAAATACTAATCATTGAAATGATCAAAAGACCTGTATAGTGTCTACAAATGATATAACAGCTGCTTTAGTATGTGTACCGTTCAGTATCAACCACACATTTAATAATAAGTGGTGAAAGACTAATTTGTCTGGACTTATAATACATACTACTAGCCGGGTGTCTATACGGTGGATGATAATCCTAAGATAGCCCATTTGATAAATAAATCAGTTTACGAATCAACAACTAAGACAGGTGTTCTATATAGAACACACAATTACCCAGACATAACAATTCGGTACTTTATTAGAAATGCCTTCAAATTTATTGAGACATTTAATCAGCATTAGTGAATAGTATTGGAAAATACATTTCGGAGTGCACCTTGTCCTTTTAAGTACATATGTCCTTTTCCCTTTTGACATTTCTTTGGAAACAATTTTGAAATGTGTAATTGGTCGATACTTATAATGCGCTCTTTTCATAATATGTATGAGCTGTAAAATGGTTTAGATAGTTCACCTTGTGGAAAGAGGTAATGAAAAACGATAGTTAAAACACGCAACAGATATGTCATCATTAACCTCACTCCCCAGCGATTCAACCGAATAAACCTTTGAAAGTTACATATTTTTTTCCGAGTATGTTTGCGTTATCAAACTTACGTGTACTACAAATAGTCAGGGTATTTCAGTTCATAAAAATGCATTTTATCCAAATTGTGGCTAGATAAACACAAACACAAATGAAACTTGTCATTATGCTTTGTGTTTGCAATCATAACGACAGTGCGTCAATCAAATACACCCTACAATAATACAATCGAAACATCAGCCAAAAAACCCCAAAGGTCCACCTGAAGCAAAATTCACATGTGTTTTCTAGTGAGAGATTGATTGTACCCATCTTTGCACTACTTTGTAATTGTACTGAATATTTCAGTCAGATTTTTAGAGATACCGGACATGCATAACTTTATATCATATTACATTTGCGTTATTTTCTCTCCGTTTTGGTAGTTTATTTTTATTTTTAAAAACAAATGATAAACTGAATAGCGCCTCATAATATCATCTAATTTGTCGTGAGTTTTATTAGATTTCTCCTATGCTAATAAATATCGTTACCTTTATTAAACTTTGTTGTTGACATTTTTTGGGGAATAAAAACAAATTATGAAATATCAAATCTATAATATATTTCGCTATCTGCAAACTGATTTTTTGTGTTTGCTTGCAATTGGATGACAAAATAATTGAACATACGATTTTCAATTGTGAACCAACTGTTCTCCTCTACTTGCTAAATTCTTCTGTATACTAATGAATCAGAGTTGATCTAAAAGTACTTTATAATTGTAAGAATAATACATGTTTAACATGAACGGAAAATTCAACATTACGTTTCGATCAATATATTATTGATTGATTGATTTTGGGTGTTTAACGCCACTTTCAGCAATATTTCAGCTATATCATGGCGACCACTTTTAGTGGTGGAGGAAGCCGGAGTACCCGGAGAGAACCACCGACCATGGGCAAGCAACTGGTAAGCTTTATCACTTGCGGCTGCGAGTCGAGTGCTCCCTTTTTTGTAATTTACAAAGCCGGCGCGAACCCACGCCGTATTGGTGATAGGCTTTGTATGAGTTGTTAGATACAACGACCTAACTCATTGAGCCAACTGGGCCCCTTATTATTGATGTTGCTGGTATCAAGATAATAAAATTTGAAAGAACGGATTATGTTATACTCGTACTCGACAAAGGTACAAACCAGAACACTACCGTTAACCTTCTCTAAGACAAACAGCTTTCAATGTTGGTCGGTTTCTTAACATTTCACAAGGTAGTGATCATGATTTCCTTGATAGAGAGATACTGCATTTAAGGTGATACCTAACACTACAGGGAGATAACTCTCTAAAATCAGTTGAACGTTTTGATCATATGATGTTTGTATGCAGATTTCAAGCATCTCGGTGATTAAAACCACAGAGAGAAAGGCTGCTATGTGGCTATTGAATTCATAGCTCTGAGTCTGGTGGTTGGAATTTGTTAAAATTTTGATATTTATTACAGTGGATATATTCAAACACACTGCCAAAAAAATAAGAAAATTAAACGAGCAGATCAAAATTTACCTGAAGTGTAAGGTACCACCTTAAAGGAAGCTGCTAAGCCAACGGTTCATAGTTGATAAGTTGAAGCCATCCATTTTAAGGTAAAGACCATGAATTGGTAAACCGCAACAGAATATTACCACAGACATGTGGCGATTGTCACAATCTGGCCCTTCCATCCATCATGTCTAATCACAGGGTTTGTATCAATAGTAACTGCACGGGTCTCACTAGTGGCGAGTATGAACTAATTACCCTTCCCTGGTTTACAGTAGGGTTCGTATTGCTCAATCTGTAGTTTTCTGAGATTGTTAAGATCATTGTTTGGATGTTTTCCTTTTTCCTTTGATCATTGTCCTGTCAGTCATTTAGATCTTCTGGTTATCTCTTTAGTACATTTGTATCTTCAAACATTGTTCACCTGTGTATATCTGGTTTAATGCTTATAATGATTGATTGATTGATTGATTGATTGATTGATTGATTGATTGATTGATTGATTGATTGATTGATTGATTGATTGATTGGTGCTTAATACCAATTTCTGTTGTAAATCGGCTATACTTTGTCGTGAACAAATTATATAAATTAATATCCATCATAACAAGACCCTTAGAAATAAATAATATTTGTGTATGATACAATCAGGTTTGTATTTAATACATTGTACTCCCTGTGAAAAATGAAAATGCTTGCATATGTATTTGCTTTCTTAATACATTGTAAAATGAAATTTCTCTAGAATTACTTATACAATGTAAGACGTAAGTATTAAAAAAAGAAGTAGCATAAGCGCCATTAAATAATATTACATGTTTAATTAATAAAACTGTACAAGAGTAGCTTGTGTAGTCGTGTTTAATTTCTTCACAACATGGATATCTCTAGATTAAAATTAAGTCTTCTATCATGGATAACATTGAAGTTACTGTCTTCTGTTGGTAAATGCAAGGGATTTGTTGCAGTATTTCCTCTAATGGCACTGACGATGTGTGTTGCTATTGGACGGTTGTTTCATTCTTGCTGTCGCTATCTGAGTTGGCATTCATCTGGTAATGATCGAAGTGCATTTTCCCAATGATCGAGCCGAAGTTGGTCGAGTCAACTCTATCTAGACATGCTTTAAATTTCACGTCTTCGTGAAAAGGGAGATAACTTATGTAAAATTAAATATACACATTCTATATTATCTGTATGTACAAATTGTATATACAAAACATTAATTATTATTGACATTTCATATTTCTTTTGGTAATTACTTGAAATGATATATTACAAGAAAGGTAATTGAGAAATCCAACATAATTGTAGAAATACGGAATTTGATATTATATTAACGTGACTTTTATTCGCTAAATAACAAGTTGCACCAGTATGGTCAACAGGAAAAATAAAAATGAAAAATAAAATATGTCACATGAACTGTCGGAACAGTTCCAAAATCTATTCGGCAAAGCATAGAATCAGAGGTAAAATTGATACCCCTAACATACTTACACACGACCGATCATTCTCCTGGTATGGTACAGGCACTTCAATAAAAAGTAGCGGTGTTAAAATAGTTTTATCGGCCAAAACCCGCAGGAAAATAAATTGTCAATTATGGGGAAACATAAGAAAGAACCTACAAATACATCAATTACTATTGTTTACTTGTTAATAAGGAATCAAACAAAGTCACAATGTAGAAAGGAGGCATTATATTGTTCAGCAACAAAATGCCACATCTATAGCACTAACGTTTCCTTCGCTTTAAATGTAATAGCAGTATATATGCACAGTATCACACATTATGGTCATATGTAGTGTATTATTGTTATTCACCCGGATTTATTTAGAACAGTGTGCACCCGGATGGATTAAATTAATACACCCAATAATTAGTAAAAAAAAAAAAAATCATGAATTGACATACATAATCCATTATTTATATCTAGGTTAAGATGATAACGTTTTAATTAAATATATTTTATTTAAGTAATATGGGTATGGCATAGTTTTTACAATATTATTTTAAAGACCTCTCCCAACAATGAACGACGTATTATATGTATATGACAGCAAACAATTGATGTTTTCGATAAAATCATGGACTGTGATAATATCAAAGATTTCAGGAACACCGGCATTTTCAATTCATTTTAAAACATGTCATGCATATAAACATGATTTGGAATTGTTTGTTTTGTATTTTTTTACCCAATGTTGCCTGTATCTCAGAACACGCTTATTTACAAGCATATTGTTAGGTCCAAATAGTTATTGTGTTACAGCTATTGTTCTTCTGTGTTCAGAAAAGGATGGTTTACAAGGTACTAAGCATTGTTTCAGAAAAAGGGAGGTTGAGAGAGTCTTCAAAGAAGGCATGGCTAATGGTCCGTCCAGATGTTAGTTAATCTAGGTATTATGTGTAAATTTGTTTGGATACTGCTATCTCAACCCAAAATGACAAAATGAACGTCTTGCAGTCGGACAAAATCTCTTCATTTGAATAATTACTTAACAGCAATTTGGAATAGAGAAAATCAAACAAACATATAAATGCATTATTTATTTGAATAAACTACTCTTTAAAACAATTTCTGTCATATATTTAATAAAACAATATCATGCTATCTATACATCCTTTATTTCTTGTACATGTTGTCTAGGAAAGAAATACAATTGTCTTTTTTAAAATATATTTTGTTCTTCCCAACTGTTATAGCAGGTCATAAGTTCAGTCCCACTTTAATTCCTGCACAGTTTAGTGAACAGTCTAAGCAATAGACCTATTCGAAATAGATATACTAATAATATAATATTTGCACATTCCCGAATTAATTCTTAAGTAATAAAAAATACAGGAGTTATTTCCCTTTCGATGGGTGAGGTGAGATTGTAGCCATTCCATGGAAGAGCAACGGCAAACAAAAATGAATATAGTTTTCTTATGATTTGTTAACATTTGTGCATTGTGCAAAATAAGCAGTTATTTTTTTTTATTTTATCGCAAATAGAAATTTCACAAGTTCTTACATCATTTACATTTAGAACATGTTATAGACAAAATGTATGTTTTTTTCCCCATTATATTATGCACGAAAACAATTCGTTTGTCCGTATTAAAGAGAAGCAACTGCTACAAAACGTATAAATGAAAATATGATTCTACTCACAATAAGAAGGACTCGCTTAATTAATATAGAATTTTTTTAAATGAAAATTGAAAAAGAACATATTGTATCAAAATTAATTCAAGTAATTTTTTTAAGCTTATTTCTTAAGATACATTTGTATATGGTTAAACAAATATCTATCTATATTTATGTGTAAATGTCTGCATATGTATGAATATGCCTTTTATGTGCTTAGATATACATGTACATAGATATCCTTAATATACAGAAGAATATATTAAGTACTTAATTCACACTCTAAATTGGAAAATTTCACAATTATAATGAATAAATGGACAGTTTTAAAATTATTACAAAATTTTGAATTTCTCCTAAGTAAAATATTTTGTACACTAATTATAATGTAAATTAATTCTTATCGTTGTACTTTATGTCCTTAATTATTGAGGGAGAGCACTTACATAGGTTATGCCTGATGTGCAATCCCATTGGATATTGTGTAATTAAATGTATGCATTTTATTCAATAAAATATTTGAATTGAATTGAATTTGAAAATAATGTGTCTACGGCTTACTTATTTATTTGTTAAATAAATAAGTAAGCCGAAGACACATTATTTTCAAATTTTGACAACATGAGCAGACGAGACAAAACCAAGCAACACATGATGAATAATTATACTACTACATTTGCCAGTTGTAACAATAAATTACCTAATAAAATGTAGTATTAAAGCAATTACTTGCACATTTTTAATATTTCCTTTTATAGTGTATTGTTAGGTTTCATGATGAGGTTAAACGTATTTAATCGTCCTCTTCAAACATGACACTAACCAATTATATACACTGCAGCCAGAATAAAAAAATATGCATTAATTATTGTCATAGAGAGCAAACATTTGTCGGCTGTATGAAGATTACTATTCGTCCTTTATTTTAAGGAAAACAACAATTCTTGTCCTAATTCTGCATGTAATGTATCAAAACAAGTGATGTAACATAGACATATGACTTATTTACCGGAATCAGATACATCAATCAATTGTAGGCTTACATAACTTTGATACAATTTTTTGTATTTTTCAGGATATAGGTACACATGTAAAAAGTAGGATACGGGATACGAACATTTTAAAAATTCCGGGAATGACAACCTACTTTAACATTTCCCCCATTTTTATGACTGTTTTTTTCCCTCGAATTATTACATGTTTAGACTGGGGAAATTTGGACACATTACGTTTACATAGGGAAAAGGTTGATGTAAAAATGTACATATATTGTGTGGCACTGATGTATGGTTCACATTGCTAGAGTACTCTTTAAGATACTGTACTACCAAGGTAAACTCATAATATATTTATTTAAATCTTGATATTATATATTATTATACTTAGTGTAAGTTTCTGTAGTGATATTTGGTACTGTAATATTTTTGCACATTACCTGGACAATTAGACACTCAGTATAATAATGATATTAATTTGTGTTCTTGTCCAGATAATATGTCAAATTATTACCCAGGGTTGAGAGACATATTACCCTCCCCACATTATTATATAAATATATTGACGTACGTCAGTCGTGGCCGTGGTCGTATGGTAGTTGGATTTACAACTACCAACGCAATCAGTACCTATCACCACTGATGTTGTGATGAGTTCGAATCTCGATCAGGGTGAGGTGTACAGCATTATGTGATAAAGTTTGTCAGTGACTTGCGAGAGGTTTTCATCGGGTCCTCCGGTTTCCTCCATCAATAAAATTGACCGCTACGATGTAACTGAAATATTGTTGAAATTGGCGTTAAGCACCATCAAACAAACAAACAAACAAACAAACAAACGAACGTCAGTTAAGATAACAATTTTCATGATGTGATGTTTATAGTTGTTTATTATTACCAGAAAAAGTATTTTGCATCACGAATGTTACGTTCTCATACTTATTTACTGAGAAAAAAATTATATCTTCATAAAACATCATTTCATAGCTTGCATAATAAGTTATGATAGATAATTTCTCACCGATTCTATCTAGAAATCATGCTCGTCAATCCTCCACACAAAATCAACATTTCTATAAACAGAAAAGTGTTGTCTGCACTTGACTAATTATCATATAACAATTAGGAGACAGAAAATAAATGATTATTTGTTTCCTTAAGTCATTATATTAGACACAAATGGTGTATTGCCAATGTACACACTAATATTTTTATTGGATGCCTGCGTTTTCATAACATTAAATAAATAGTTATATTATACTTTACGTTTGTATTTTCCATATTTGTCTTTGTTAGCGCAGCCGGTCAATATTTTCGTATATTGACAGGTCAATATGTTAGTATATGGACCGGGCCTGAACAATATAATGTTTTCTTCCGGATTTTGTCCGAATTAGTATTTTATCTTAGATATACAATAACAAAAACATTTCGTCTGACAGAGTTGCATGTATTGAGTATAATATAACAAATAGTTCATGGCACGTCGGGCCAAATGGCAGTTTATGGACCGGTCTGTCACCCACAAAATAGTACATGGACCTCAGTTTCGCTTCGGTCCATATAATATTTTGTGGGTGACATCCCAAACCATAAACTGCTATATGGTCCTTAGTGCAATGAACTCTTTGATAAATATTTTATAGTCGTATAAGTAAATACTACCAATTGCAGATGAAAATGCATCCCATTGTTGTGTTGTGTCTGATGTTGGTGTTGTTGTCTACCAGTGAAGGACATAGACGATACGATAGAAGGAGGAAAACAAACAGAATGATAAACGGAACATGTACATTCAGTCTTCCTTGTAATGTCAAGGAAAGGACGATGGTAGTCGCAATTTATACAAGATCAGTGAATTTGAAAGTAAGTTTTTTTGTATTCCCCTTTGAGAATAACCTTATTGACAGTTTTATTTTGATATTTCAATGGTGTGGTATCTTATGTTATTATGTCGCCTGCGTTACGCAGAGGCGACATATAGGGATCACTATCCGTCGTCTTGCGTCGTCTGGCGTCGGTGTCACAAAATAATTTCTGTCACATTTTTCTGAGGAACCACACATGCCAGCTTCTTGATATTTAGCACAGAGCATCTCTATGGAGAACTGTATCGTGTAAGACAGTTTCAAATCTGCCGCATGTCCACTTCCTGTTTGACGGAACTTTGAATATTTTTGATATCAAAATAATTTCTGTCACATTTTTCTCATGAACCACACATGCCAGCTTCTTGATATTTGGCACAGAGCATCAGTATGGAGAACTGTATCGTGTAATACAGTTTCGAATCTGCCGCATGTCCACTTCCTGTTTGACGGAACTTAGAATATTTTTGATATCGAAAAATTTGTCATAAAATAATTTCTGTCACATTTTTCTCAGGAACCAGACAGGTTAGCTTCCTGATATCTGGAACAGAGCATCAGTATGGATAACTGTATCGTGTAAGATAGTTTCGAATCCGCCGCATATCCACTTCCTGTTTGCCGCAACATAGAATATTTTTAGATAGAAAAATTTGTCACATTTTTCCCAGGAACCACACAGGCTAGCTTCCTGATATATGGCACAGAGCATCCGTATGGAAAACTGTATCGCATGTCCACATCCTTTTTGATGGAACTTAGCTATATATTATTTTTATTCACACGATAATATCTCATTCTTTAAATAATTCATCATATCAGAATAAATTGTAATTTTCATAAACTTCATCATTTATTGATTTATGAGTTTTGAATTTCCCTTTGGAAGATTGCTCGGTGTTCGGTAATTTTGTTATTACCCTTATTCATCAGTCAAAACTAACTATATCACAAAATTTAGAATGATATACTTTTTCATTATGATGTTGCTTTCAATGATGAAGTAATCTAAAGAAAATAAGTTAGCAGACGACACATGTCTTCCCTAGAAGACTTGCCACTAAGTTTTTCTAAATCGCCATGCTATGTGACAATAGTCTTATTTCACATCGATTTTGAATGCGGGCGTCCTGTTGTCTATTTTGAATGCGGGCGTCCTGTTGTCTATTTTGAATGCAGGCGTCCTGTTGTCTATTTTCATGGTTATTAGGATACCATAGCAGGTCCATACATGTATTGAATTCGGGTAAATCACTCACCCAAGGTATCAAAATTTAAACAATAAAGGACTGGTTGTCATGCTTATGGTTCAGGTGTTGTATACGGGGTTTCTGTTGTGTAATCCTACTTTTGATGTACACCATTGGTTTGCGTTTCCACATTTTACTAGCACTTGTTCTCTATAATTGTTTTGATAGTGTATCCTGTTATAATTTAAACTGCTTATTCCTTGTCTTGTTTTGCGATTGATGCTTGCATTTCAAATCGCTGACATCCGATTGAATATTCAGCTCTGATCAGCTCCAGCCTAACATTAAGTTAACGAAAATCAGTCGATATATTTATTCATATGGCTGCTTTGCGACCGTTTGACCAAAGATTGGAAAATTCCGTACATGTTTTACGGAAGATTTCCTACAACAGTAGTAACTTTCTAACATGCCAGAGAAAATATCTGGTGTAGTTCTAAAGAATCTCTGCTTTGTCCTACGAAAATCTCTGTTACTGTTCTAGGAAAATATCAGTGTTTATGCTAAGAAATCATTGATTTGTTTTTCAGAAAATCCTAGGTTTTTATAAGATTATTTTAAGTAGTTAAAGTAGCTTTGACTAAAGATGTCTTGATAATGAACGATTGGTGGATACTATTTAAAATAGTTAGCATTGTAAATGAAAGAAGCGACAACAATGACACAAAGCTACGTTACAATATATGTAAGCTAATATTCGTTAAACAACCAAACGGTATATGTATATATTTTCAGGTTTCTGATCCATTTACCGTCAGGAGACGTATGTATCGACGACGTGGGTATACAGTACTGAATACAAAACCAATTACAGCGGGAACCATTGAAATACCATTCACAGCTAGCTCCTATGGATACCGACGACGAAATAATTACTACTGTAAACTAATTTGCTATGATTGTGATACAGGCACCACGACGACGGAAGCGACCCCAACCACTGAATTTCCACCAGGAGAACCAATGACGGATGTCACAACAACAGAACTGATACCAACAACAGGACCAATGACGGATGTGCCACCTACCACGCCAGTACCATAGACGAATGTTTAAATCCTGCACAAAAAGGACATAAACATAGCTGCTATGGTAACAGGCATGGACTGCTTTGTTAATAACATTCTGATATGACATTTATGTAAAACATTACAAAACTAGACTGTCGGGAACTACTATTCCCACACTGGTCAAACAATAAATATAGAAACCACAGTCGTGTCCTTCATTATTAGTTTATATATTAAAACACCCTGTAAACGATCCACGATCGAATGTCCTACTGGACAAAATATGTAAGATATTTGCATACATTTGACAAAGAACGCCTTCTCCGAGATTTAAACATATTTAATTTCATTTGAAATTGTGATATGTGTTTGCATATTGAAACAGCCTAATCATATAGCTTATAAGCTTTTTTAAATGTGTTAAAACATGTATTCTCTTTCACACTTGAATCTTAACACGTAGATATGTTAATCATAAAGTAATTCACCGGCGAAAGCTTCCACATATATTATTAGAGAGTTAATAGTCACCAATTACGTATTTAGTACAGCAATTGATATTCATGTAGTCTGTTATCCTAGAAATTATGTCAATTGATTAATTGCTCAGTACACGATTAGAGCCATATATCACAGAATCATGGGTTGACGAACCTAATTAGTAATGTAGACATAACACACTAGAAAAATAGTCCCTTCTAACGGAGACAGAAGCGGTAACTCTAAACATTGCGTGTTGATCATTAGGAAATGCTAGAAAGTTATATTCGCGTGCCATTCTCCAATAAAAAAAACGCTCATTTACATGCCGACCTTATGACAAGTTGTTTTTATTCGACATTCACAACGATCGGTCATCCCGAACCAAACAAAAACATGTCCTTTTTCTATATCCATGGATACCCGTGTTAGTTAGTTGTTGTTTTTAAATCCTATCAAATAACTATCAATAGTACTGCAATGATATATATCATATACTATGGCCTGCTCCTCTTAAAATGGGAAGTTTACGATAGGAATAACGTAACAACGTCAACAGAGAAAGGGAATATTATAATGTTCGTTTTAGAGTTGTTTGCACATACAAATACGACACATATAGTATAAAACATTATTTGACTCCTTGTCAAATTATCTAGCTACGTATCACATTTTCGCATTGTTAAAGATGCTTAAAGTCAAACGAAAATCCATATCATACAGGTTTCACATGTGGAGCAGGACCTATTTACCCTTTTGGAACACACGAGTTCACCATCGGGTTTTAGTGATGTTCGTGTTACTCAATCTTTAGTTTTCTGTGTTATGTTTTATAGATCATTGTTTGTTTTAGTGATGTTCGTGTTACTCAATATTTAGTTTTCTGTGTAATGTATTGTAGATCATTGTTTGTTTTAGTGATGTTCGTGTTACTCAATCTTTAGTTTTCTGTGTAATGTATTGTAGATCATTGTTTGTTTTAGTGAGGTTTGTGTTGCTCAATGTTTAGTGTTCTATGTAGTGTTGTGTAGATCATTGTTTGTTTTTAGTGTGGTTTGTGTTGTTCAATGTTTAGTGTTCTGTGTAGTGTTTTGTAGATCATTGTTT
>MJUT01024369.1:326266-343056 GCA_002080005.1 Gigantidas platifrons
TAGATCATTGTTTGTTTTAGTGATGTTCGTGTTACTCAATATTTAGTTTTCTGTGTAATGTATTGTAGATCATTGTTTGTCCTTTTGTCTTTTCCTATTAGCAATTGTATTGTCTATCGTACTTAAATGTACGGCATCTGATTACCCCTATGGTATCTTCAAGCCTTTCTCGCACTTCACTAAAGTATATGAATACTTCAATTGGAATTCGCTAAGATCTTTCTGACCATCACACGTTTCTACATTAACGGAAATCACATATTTGCCGTTCAATGAAAATACTGGTAATAAATAGACGATTAATAACAAACTGAAGTTTTGTCAAGCAAATGCTTTGTAAGTAGATTTAAAGATTCAATAACACAGTCAATAAGCCTACCATCCAAGTGGAAAACCTCATTATGCACAGCCTTCACATTAGTGACAATTATATTACTCTTGAAGTCTACTGTTGTAAACGTTTTTCGTATTTGGACATTACTGAAAAAAACTTTCTCTAAATATGGCAAAATACATGTTGTTTTTAGCAATCTTGGTTGTTTTAATATCCAGTTTGGATGCTAATTCAGATAGTTCAAGTGAATCCAGTGGTAGTTCTACAAGTTGTGTTGATGGAGTTTGTCATACTGTAAAAAATGCCGAACAAATATCTGTCAACTGTAAAAATAGCGGCAACTGTCATAAGAAACATTCCTCAGAGTCTTGCAATGACGGGCATTGTACCTAGAATGGCACAACATGATAGGATAACTTTGATGTAGTAAGTTTGATTCATATTAAGAATTTCTGATTAAAAAAACTGACTGCTTTGTTGTCAAATGTTTGATGCTTTTAAATCTTTTATTTTTGTCTTTTGTAAGTTCCATGTGACCCCAAGAACAAAAGAACAAACCTGTTTGGACCCGAATCTGAATCTTAATTATAACAATTGACGACGAGTTTGACTATCCTGCTTAGGCTAGTTGGTTTGTTGCACTACTAAAACCTACTTGAAGATTATTTCTGAAGCCCGTCGTGCACACTAAATCTGACATTTGCTGATCTTTTAGAGCATCTTCATGACTTTTGCGTTTGCGGAATACATATTCCACCTTTTGTTTTCAGTGATAAATTGTATATTATTCCTCGAATTATTTATATCTTATCAATGTAATTTACCGATCTAGCAGTAAATATTGCTCTCTCATTTAGCGAGTCTCCTAGTAACCAAATTAGTACAGTAAGTTATGACTACTCCCTATATTTATGCAATTTCAAGAGGTGTGTAATTCTAATTAAGCATAGAGTAGATGTCGTCAGACGGTTTAATCCCACCTCATTTCTGTGTCTGCAACAAACCACTATCTGGATTTCCATCACCACATGTCTATGTTCCCCTTTTTGACTTTGTATTCAGAGAGTAGAGGTGAGAGGTGGTTGTTCGTTTTATTGAAATTAGTGGAAATGTTGACATCATTGATTAAACTTTCTTTACATAAAAGAGAAACAATAACGCTACATAAAACTGGAGTATTACGTAGTACACTCGAACACATCAACTCCAATGTTAATCCTAAGTGTATGCAAATTAAATTAATTAGTTTAATTTGATGCTTCATATTTACACGTCATGTTAAATGATTAGTGCTTTTCATTAGATCAAATACAATCTAAATGTCCACAGCTTAAACTCTAGAACTATTTTCATTTGAGCATGCGTATCAGAAAATCTAACAGAATAATACGATTTAAGAGTTTCTTCTTATATCCAAATTAAGACCACAATTCTTATTTCTGTATTACTCAAATATATAATTTAAATTATAAATAATACCAGAAAGAACATGTTTCCTGTAATGTGCATTTTGTCGGAAAATAATAACAGAGAATTTAGGGAAATACCCAGCAAAAATATATATATTTCATCAGTAATCAAATTTAGGTATTTGAGAGCAAGTAAACCAAAATGACTAAGCAGGACAGCAGTATCAGTTGTAACGAATTACATGATTTAGCTACTGTATATTTGTACTAAAATATATATATAATAAACGATGCCAGTGCAGAAGTACTGAAAACAGGTGGATTAGGGATTAACAGTCTACCAGCAGAGATATAGAAATATGTTTCTGGAATAGCAATGATCAGGTACGCGGATAGTCAGACTATTGATCAGTCTTATAACCTGATTCGTTACTTATATCGCTTATAGAAAGTCACTACTTAAAATAATCATTGATTTCTTAAGTCGAATCTGACGAAACGCGGATAAATGTTTTTTTTAGCCACACATCTGTTGTCGGTTGATGCTAAGCCCCTTGTAAGTATTTGCTAATCAATAAATTTCCCATGTCAAATTAAGGACTTATTACGCTTATCAGAACTTCTACAAATACGCAACAGAATCTCCCTTCCTTTTTGCAACAATATCCATCAGATTTTTTAGAACGAAAAAGGAACAATGGAAAACAACTTTGTTGTCGTGGTAATTGTAGTTATCTTGGCTGATGGTTTGATGGCCAATTCTATAAGTTACAGTCATCAAAGCGGAATTTCCATGAATTGTGAAAATGGAAAGTGTAATACTGTGAGAAATTCTGGAGGAATGTCAGTTGACTGTAAAGACGGAAAGTGTAAAAAATCGTATTCTGGGACCCAATGTGCTAACGGAAAATGTACTAACGACGGAGAACCTATTCCCGAGCCTGAGTATAATGAGCCATCCTTTGGTTACCCAACACCTCCTTATGAGGAGGCATTCCATTACAATGGAGGATTTGATAATTTTAGAGAATGTTCTGAAGGAGCTATAATGGATATGTATCCTTCTACTAACTTTCGGATGCGCACTTGTTGTATAAAAACAATCTGTATCAATGGAATGTGGACGACAAAGGAGTTTCCTGGAAAATGTCCATATTGGTAGCTTAATGTAAGTGTCTGGCTTCAGAATTAAGAGATTAGTTGGTATATTGTCATCATCGGTAACTAAGTAAGAATTACAATTGTTTATTCAGAGCATTTCCAACAGTAATAAATAGATCTGTGATTTAATTTGGTGCAGGATAGTTTTGATATTGGTAACAGAGTGCACGTTTCGTACATAGATTTAACTTGTATGTAAAATAATTGGAATTGTAATATCTGTTGTTTAGAAAACATTGCCAATGCAAAATAAAACTCAACGTTATATTCGTTTGTATCCTCATTGGTAATAAAAGCTACCAAGGAAGTTCGGAGACGTACTGTTTTTTTCATTCTAATTATTATTTATTTTTCATTTTCCCGAAACTATCCACAAGGATTCTTAAAGACTATGTTCCTCAACAATTATGAGTTGTATCTTCAAACCCTTCGTAGACTCATATGTCAAACATTGTTGTCCAATATTTGCCAAGGGGTTCCATTAAGAGCGTTGTTGGGAATGTAAATAATTTGGGACTCTTCTAAAATCATATGTTAAATTTTAACTTTTTTCGGAAGCATCCCAAAAAACTTATTACAACTAATGTTAATCTCTCTCAGTCATAGGTGACCTTAGCAGATTGTGGCTATCCTTTTTGGTTTTCTTGCCCCGAAAGATCTTTGAACTCTGGCTTTCGAATCTTTTTGCTATGAGTGTATCAGATGACGGTAAATTAGATATCTACCTTGTATTACTATCGCTGGTTCAATACCTCTACTAGTGGACTATTAGCCCCGATAATATAATCCGCCTAGTAGTCAGTGACTCGGCACTGATATATGCTCATTGCATACATATTGTGGTGGTACAAGACTGTGTATCAGGTCGAGTCTTTTGTGTGCACCAGAATCACTACGGGTCGCGATAGCGTCAAATTGTGATGCGGTTGGTCCACACACAGGCAAGACCTGATACAAAGTGTTGTATCACCATACTATGTATGTAATAAGTTTATCTAACAGTTCAATAAAAGCAAATTTTAAGTAAATAACAAGAGTCGAAAGAAGATTAACAAATTTGTAGAATACTCTGAGGGAGACTATATTTTGTGCATGACGTCATGTTATTTGTTGCCGTTCATGCACCAAAGTCACGTCACTGTTCGATAACGCTTTTTTTTTTTTAGAAATGTGGATCGTACAGCTGCCTGAAATATTAAAACTATATCATTTGGAATTACCGTTAATTTGGGATATTTAATATAAATGAATTAACATTAAACAGTCGCTTTGTTTACGTTGCTTTCATTGACGTGTTTTCTCCGCATTCAAATGATATGACGTCATGACAAAATAGTTCGGCAGAGAAGATATCGTGCAACGTCGCGCTATTCATTTGTGTGGTGATGTAACATCTTGTATCAGACAGGCTACTCCAATTTGGGTTATCCTGCTTGGGCTTGAACGTACCTGAAGGAGGCTAGTTTTAGATATCTACGTTTTTATTACGACCTTCACAGGAGTTTTTCCGTTATACATAGATCATGAACTGTTTATCCTTCCGGATTACCTCAGTTCCTCACAGATGGGTCCTTGCTGTTCTTCCTTATTTTCGGTCAATGACTGATGTTGAATATTGTTTGTCTTTGTCTCCGTCTTGTTGTTTTTTTGTCCACGTGTTTGTCTTTGTTGTTTTTTGTTTATGATGTTTAAATACCGTGTTGGTATTACCTGTCATTTATTTGTTTCCCAGACAGACGCTATAGTCGGGTTGCTTTCACATTATAAATCATATACATACTATGATGTAGAGATATCAACTCGAGTCTGTTCAAGATGACAACTGTAATACTATGGACATTCGAAGAATACTTCATGGATAAAAATGTTTTATTTTGGTAAGATTAACTTATCCACATGAGGGCAGACAGGAAGTGCTTACACGTGCGGAGCACTTCGTTTCACCCCAGGCTTTTAGTAGGTTTCATGTTGTTCGATTGTTAGCTTTCTATGTAATGCTTTTTATCATTTTTATCATCATTTTAGTCCTTTTTCTTGATTACACCTTTGGTATTTTCAGACATATGTTTATTCTACTATGTATTCTTTTGTTCTTTTTTTATCATTTTGGTAGCAAACTTGCTCTAAATATAAATTTGTACAAAACAATCATTCCTTATATATCTTACTGCCTCTGCTATTTAAGGTATCTAAGCGTGTCACTTCATCTTAATGACACTTGAACTCGAAACTAAGCATAATAATATTATAAACAGAAAGAACCCTGAGTTTTGAATATCTACTAGTAACCAAAACCTAGTAAATGTTATCTTACATTAGTAAATAGTAGTTTTAATTCAATGCTTATTCCATATGTGTAACAGATTAGGGTATCGATTTAATAAAGTCTAATTACATCATACTAAATAACGGGATAACAACAGTTTGTCATATGATTTAGTCTTTCTTTTTTTCTCTTTTCAGAAAACAAAAAGACGGATGGTGGATTATGAAATATCTTTAGATAATGACAACTCCTTGCTATCATTTTACGAAAACAAATATACATAGACTTAGCGAACACAAAGTTTTAATTAAACATTTATTTACGTAATCAGGAACACATTTCTTAATATGACTGAAAAATTCACGGAATAAATTTTGATTCATTACTCCCATGACTTTAATTATTTCATCACAAAGACATCTACTTTATTTACAACAGGTGTAACAAAGATCGTAATCGTATCTGTGAATATCATCTACAAAAATCAATGATTTAACATCCACTGGATTTTGAATCGGAAAGGACAGAAAACCAAAACATTTGCCATATCTAAATCCAAAACCATATAACGACCAAACCCTAATTCGGTTAAGGCAAGACAAAAACAAAACTAAAAAGAGTAAACAAAAAAATTACAAAGCAATAGAAAAAAAACAACAAATCAAAACAACAAACAAACAAAACAAAAATACAACAGATGGAGAGAGTGATTGTTGCTTAACGTCAAATGAGCGATTTGTTAGCTATATCATGGCCAGAACACGTCATATTGTGATGTTGATATCCGCCTTGTACTAGAGCAACACTCTCAATTGGATGTCCATAGTGCTAGCTCCCCCGAAACTATAATCCGCGCCTAGACATGCCGCTCTTCTCGGACACGTTATCATGATTCCGTGACAAATAGTCTTTGCGCTTAATCCTTAATGCTATGTGCTTAACGAATACGCATCGAATACCAGTTTAATAGTATTTGGTCTTTGACTTAAACCTACGACCTACCGTACTCGGGGTGAGAACGTTAACCATAGCACCACCGATCGCGTTTAACCACAACACACGTTAAGCCAAACCGACCTAAGGCAATCACAACTCCCAAAAGGGCACAACAATTTTCAACCAAAATGAGTTAAAAGAAGCAAAAACCTCAAAACAACCGACAAATTTTGAATGTGTGTGCATAACTGAGAAGAAATTAATACTACTCCATCTATTTTCATTCATATTAGCATTAATAATAATTAATACAGCATAAGTTTGAATAATCATGTCAAATAATGACTTTGATTCATATCAATTTGACGATTTCCATTAAGCTGACATTGTATTCAACTGGCTTGACATGTATCTATTACGATCATCGTGGGAAAATGTTTTGTATTAATAACAAAATATGCCATGTACCAATTTCGTCTCAAGCGCAACATAAGCAGATGCATTATAACATATATGTTCCATGCTATCAGTATTATATCAACTTACTGCAAGTAGTTAATGTATATGGAGATAGTCGTAAGATATATTCCGTATTGTCCAGATGCACACCTTAAACAATCGGAAGCACATCTAATCCTCCATCCACTTTCACTACGATAAAGTGTTCATATTATGGAATATTTTACAGGTCGTTTGTAAAATAGTATCTTACAACATTGTGTACAATTAATAGCTTAATTTCAGGGGCCCGGATGGCTCAATGATTTAGGTCGTTGTAGGGCCCGGATGGCTCAATGAGTTAGGTCGTTGGATCTAACAAGTCATACAAGCCCATCACTAATACGGCGTGGGTTCTCGCCAGGCTTTTTAAATTACAAAAAGGCTGCACTCGACTCGCAGCTGCAAGTGATCAAGTTTACCAGTTGTTTGCGCTGACTACTATTTTACCTATTTTGTTCCAGTATTGTTATGAATGCTGTTATAGTGACAAACCGGAACCTTTGAACCGTAATGAAAGCGGGAGGTTTGGCGCCGTAAAATCCGATTCAACCCACCATTTCTTTAGAAATGCCTGTACCAAGTCAGGGCCATTGCGGTTTTCCCAGTTTTCCGATTGTTGACTGATTTTGTCTGTTGATTTATGAGTTTTGCCTTTCCCTTTGGAAGATTGCTCGATAATTTTGTTATAACCCTTATATACACATGTGAAACCTCGTATTTTAATAAATGACAAAATTGAGGATTTGCTTACCCTTCGTCAACATCGGACTTCACTCCTGGTTTTTTGGTGTGATGCGTGTTGCCCATCTTTTTTGTTTTCTGTCTTGTGCTTTTTTGCTTTGTTTGGCTAGAGCTTCTTGTGATTTGTTTGGCCAATGTTGCCATCTTTTCTGCATTGTCCATTTTTGATCCCCTTTTTGTTTTTTCTAACGTTTTTTTCCATGCAGAATTTACTAATCATCACCGTATTCTTTGAATTGGTATATATAACAACAGTGGGAAGTACATCTATGATGCTCATAGTTCTAATTTACTTGCAAGGTATACCAACAAGTTAACCATGGGTGATTAATTTACCACAGACATCCTAGAGTGTTATTGTTTAATTATCTCGTTGGCGAATAATATTCCTCAAAGATATATTATATATGTATACAAATTCACAATCAAACGAAATATTTCTTCATGGAGATTATAAACATATTTAAACAAATACTTTTTGCGATACTTTGTTTAAATATATACAAATTCAGGTATAAAATAAAAACAAAACAAACAAATACCACACTGTCGAAGCAATTCGAAACAAATCCTATCGAAAATCGCAGAAGACGCAATTTACCCTGATTAAGCTAACACACACATACAGGACCGATCACTTTTTTGGTTTGATATAGGCACTTAAATATAACGTTATTTTGGTCTATATCGTTAGACAAAATATCATATAAGGAACAAGCGTCAATTGACTGATTTTGCCTGTTTATATATTTATGAGTTTTGATTTTATTATTTGCTTAAAAATAATTGAATAGATCCACTAATATAAAAATAATTGCTTATTTATATTTGAAGAATTACTTTTGTATTATATCATAATAGTTTTGGAACATGGAATAAGCCATCTGAAAGGTTAAAATTTATTATGCAGCTGGTATAAATGTATGTTATTGTTTAAAGGGATATTGTCTACGATTTTTTTGAAAAATTTTAACTGTCCATAAATGATTTGTTTAAGCTATCATTAAACAGTTATGCTGCAAAATATACGATTGGTGTCCTTGGATATGTCTTAGTCCTAAGACAGCTTTGTTGACACGGCCCCTGGATTTTAACTATTAGATACAACCCATCAGATACAAGATGTACTTTTGTGAGTTCTACGTTCTTGACATCATGACCTTGGAATGTGGGAAAATCCCTGTGACGTCGACATGTTTTGTCGGGGAATTATTCTTCATGTATTAATTCCTGTATAATAAAGATATCATTAAAGTTTTCATTGGGTTATATCAAGGGATTGTCAAACATGTTTTTTTTTTACTTATTTTCTAATATCATTTAATGGTAACATAGGTAAGAGATTGTGGATTTCTGAATATTATAATTTATTGATAAGATAGAATGACAAACTTTATATAAAGAAAACAATTGCTTAACAGTAGCGTTCAAATATTTTCAGGTAAACTGGACAGATAACACAGACAAGACCATTCAACAAAGATAGAATAATTATGTTTAAGGACTTAAAATGATATATAATTAAAATAATATATGTTGATTCTTGTGTCTTGTTCAACATAGTCCCTTGCATAGGTCAGGTTATTGTTATTACTTTATAAATATATGTACCTGAAAAGTTTGATGATGCCAATGGTCAATCATTCGAAGGTCAGATAGTGCAATGGTTAAATGACAATGGACAAAAGTACATATTAATTATTAGTATTTTTTTCGCAAGACAAGGATTATCAGGTCCATATCAGATGAGCTCGAAGAGCGAATTTGATATGGACCTGATAATCCTTGTCGAGCGAAAAAAAAAAAATACTCATATTTTTTTTATCGGTAATTTCACAATTTTAATACAGCTTTGTGATTTTTGTGTTGTGTTTTGACATTTTTTTGAATGAACGTTTTAGTGACGTCACGTTAGACCGCGCATGACAAATGACCAACAGCTGATAATTTCTTGTATCACGAGTAGGTGGTCAACTGAACGTTGTTACTAAATTTATCGGGTATTATTTCATATCAGTTCTCAATTCTACTTTTTCATTGGTGTAGACATGGTCATGTGTCATGCATTAATCTGCGTTAAAGAAATATACCAGTCATTAACATGATAATGCCCGCGGGCGTTATCATGTTAATGACCGCTCGACGTTTTAGAGTTGCGTCCCCTTTTTAAAACGCAACGGAGATCGTGCAGTTGTCAATGTACCAAAATGAGCAAAATTATTTATAAAGTCTTATTTCCTTCAATGAAATAAAAATAATAGTTACTTATGTATAGGGCATTATCGTAATTTATAGACTGCCCTTGGGACAGTAGTATTGACTTCAACACTGATAATGCCCTCGCCTGCGGCTCAGGCATTATCAATGTTTCTGTCAATACTACTGTCCCTTGGGCAGTCTATAAATCACGATAATGCCCTATACATAAGTAACTATTATATAAGTAAAGATCAAAGGAAACTGTAACCAATTACCGATAAAAATAATTATCGACAAATGACACTATAGCAAAAGTAGATTGGTAAACGGTACTTTTGCCATATATATGGGTCGGGAAAGAATCGATGCTGCTTTATGAACATTTAAGACACTAAAACATTATATTGCGTTATCAGATATTAATTTTATGTTGGTGGTACTTAACTGTTGTCAGAGTACTATCCTATGATTTAATTTTACATTGTTGACATGACGTAAGATCCTATATAAGTACTGACAGGTGTAGACACAGATTAGTAGAAGTTATGTTATATGTACTTATATCCATTCCTGCTCTATTATGAAGGATGTGCAGTACATACAAACTTAAGCAACTACCTTTCATACAACATAAAAGGAAGTATCGGAAACATGTGAAATACAATATGAATAAATTGAAGAAAAAAAACCCCCAACTTGTCAGAACATTTACAAATTCCAATAACAAAATCGTACAAAGGGGCAAATGGAAACCCCTAACTCATATACACATGACCGTTCCCTTTCCTGGTACAGACACAGCAATATCATCATTCCTCTAAGTGACATGATACGGTCATGCAAGTGTCTTTCACATGCCGGGAAAATGCAAATCTTCACATAATGATAAAAAGCAAAAAAAACCAACAAAAAAAAAACAAGTAAAGAAAGAATGGATTTATAACGTCACTTTCAACAATAGCTTAATTGACACCACTGACCTGTTTGCAGGGGATTTTCAATACACCATTTTTCAGGTATCGAACTCACATTGAAACTGATTGCATAAATAGATGTAAATTAAATTGCACGTGTATAACACAGTCTCCGTCAAGCCATATTTACAATGGAAATTTGTGGATCTATCATGCGTTGCCATGACAATAACAGCAAGGCAATTTAACTACTTTAAGCATACACAACACTTTTCCATATCTAATGACGATGCGACTATTTAGATACTGGCCGAATGGTGTGTTTTACACAATATAATAGACAAAATTTATTAGCCACATGTTAATTATGAAAAATAATTTAAACAGTGATGGTCATCAATTCCACTAATATCAACAAAACAAACAATCACCTCTCACCTCAAAACATTGAAAATAAAATAAGACCACGAAAAATACGTTGGAAATTCAGGTTTTGGTTAGGGACAGGCACGGCATTGTGACATGGGCTTAAACCTATTAAGGGGATCCACAACCCTCCCCTATTGATAATGAGATGTCCAACAGCAATACAGATATGTAACCAAATTATAAAGAAAACCGGCCCATATTTATTTTCACTCAAAACGAACAAATACTATCACAAAAATGATTGACAACATAAATACAGATTAATACATGAGCATTTCCATATTGGCCTGGTGATCATCCCGAGACCCCCATATTGGCCCGAGACGCAGTCGAGGGGCAATATGGGTCGAGGGATGATGACCAGACCAATATAGAAATGTCCATGTATTAAACTATTTATTACATACTTCCGACATCTAAAAGGAAATATGGGCCTCGAATTGGAAATGATCTTGTAGTAATTCAATAACCGGTTATTTTCCAGGGGTGTGAAAATATGGACAGTTTACTTCCGGTCATATTGGTCATACAAAAATGTCTTTATTTTAACTAAGTATGTAATAAACATGGATAGTATAATAGCTGGACCATTAAGCACACTTACAAAGTCTTCTTCAAACTATATCTATTTGATGCGTTACTATATATATAACACTAATATATCAATATTCCTATCAATATTGACAAAGAAGATGGGAGGAAAAATAAAATTAAGTTCAAATGATGCGCATGGTCATTCAATTTAAAACTAGTTGTACGAAAAGGAATTGTTTTCAACACTTAGCATATTAATAAAAAGCTTATCAAAAACCATCGTCGGTTACCCACGGTTGATTCCTGTACGTTCCTCTCTCTCCATCACCCGTGGGTCAAATCGTTTGTAAACATTCGTACTCATGAATAATTCACAAGTCTTCGCATTGCAAACTTCTAATGCGATTCAACCAATCAAATCGTTCCTTTCATAATGAGTTTGGTTAAAAGTTAAAAATGTCGGATCTGTTGCAAAAATTTGGAGTGAAAGAATTGAGGGACTTTCTATACTGCACTACACTTCACCCACACATTTTCATGGGCGTATCCATTACTGACAGAACTATTTTTTAACTCCGATATCAAAGAGTTTCACTTTCATAAACGTGATTTTGATTGGTTAATTCGAAACTTTGAATATTCATGAGTACGAATGTTTATAAGCGATTTGACCCACGGGTGATGGAGAGAGAGGAACGTATCGGAATCAACCGTGGGTTACCGACGATGTTCAAAAACATGCTTTTATCACATCTCTCTTCATTAATTAAATCAAATGTAGGTACATTGTGTCTTGGTGAATCTAAAAAGGATTTTTATCAGGTCCTTTAGGGCACCGCCATTTTGACAAGATAAGTCGGGTACAATTCCAACTCTAAATAGATCGCAATTCGGAGAAGACGTTGAGTTTCTTAACTGCGTTAAAATAAAAAGTTCCAAGGATCATAGTCTTTGTGAACAGCATAAGATGTGTACGTATTTGGATATACTACTCTAAATGGTATCAACATAGATAAATATAACACCTAACCGTTTAACAGAGGTGGTAACGGACGCACTATTTCTATAAGTGCACCCTTTTGTTTTCTCATTTCCACTAAAATCGCCATTGGTATAGTTATTACCACGAACTATACATTTTAAAGACCAATTCCTCTTATAGACGTTTGATGGTGTGCATGTCTCAATGTGTCATTAAGGATTTTACATGGGGTTTATAATGTTAGAATGTCCCTGTACTGTCTAATCCTATTACATTTTTCTAAAATGACGTATCTGATATATTTAAAATATATTTACAATTATAGTCAATGTTCACATAGCATTGTTCATCAATAAAGGAATTTCTCTAATTGTTGGAATTGTTTTGTTATTTATAAAACGTGACTTGAATATGCTCTAAAATTAAATATGCTTTCATGTATCGGCGTAATTCAAGAGTATTTATATACATAATGTATATGTATAACTTACTGACGTTCTCACGTCTATTGAACATTTGAAAGAATGAGGAAAATAGTAACACTTCACATCAAGTAGGATACATATTCAGTAGACAATAATGTGAATTGTTTTATTACTTATAATCTAATATTAAAAAGTCGTGACGTGGGTCACTTCAGATTATATAAGGATACAATATAAGTGTGGGCAGTTTCCTAATAAATTATAATATGTTATATATTTCTTGAAAATTATCTAATCGAGATATTTTAAAGTAGCCGTCTCAGAAACGACCACATTTCTTCTCAGAAAAAAATATGGAAGATTAACAGTTTTTTAATGGGTATTTGCTACATTTATTTGGTAAAAAGAAGAACCAATGCAATAAAATGCCTATGTGATTGTTTGTTGATAAAGAACAGAATAATTCTATACTGACTGTCACTTAATCTAAAATACGTTCCAAGTTGCACACCTCTATATGTAAACGTGTATACATAGAAACGACTTAGACGAAAGTTTAGTCGAATTAATATTTACCAATCTAATACAATCATATGTTTTCTTAAAATGGTAACATGTGGAAAATTTCACTACAAGCCACTAAATATTCATTAATTATATCTATATCCTAATTCTGTGTTAATGTTGATAATATATATACAAATGTATATATATAAATACAATTGCATTGATCATTTGAGGAGAATCTTTCATTGTCACGTGTCATACATAGAGTAGTTACCTAATTATTATATACAGTCCGACCAAAGTTAAGCACCACCTGACTTGTTTCAATAATATCTTTTCTAATAATGAACTTATTTCAAATCGGTTTGCTGTTTTCGTTGCCTGTACACACATACTTACTTACCTGTGAAACAGGTTATTGATCGATTTTTATTTATGTGTATATGACAGGGTGTGTAAAGTGCCTCGTGTACTTTTCTACATTTGTGTTTGCGAACGAAAGCTGATTTTGTGTGTGTAGAGTTTTAAGTTTCATTTTCAATTGGTTTGGTATGGTGCGGCGAAAATTAACCATACCAGAAAGGTGGCAAGCTGTTGGCATGCATAACGGTGGTCTTAGCCATAGAAGGGTGCCAGACCACTTCAGGGTTAACCATTCCAGCATTGTACGACTGATGCAGCGCTTTCGTCAAACGGGGAATGTTACTGACCGTCCACGTGCAGGTAGACCTCGTAAAGCGACGCCGAGAGAGGACCGGCTCATATCCAGACGGGCGCGGCAACGGCCGTTCAGTACAGCTGGTGCACTTCGTGGTAATTTAGCGTTTGGAGGCCACAATAGCACACGCACTGTAACCAGACGCCTCCACCATCAGGGAATGCGAGCGCGACGACCCATAAAACGTCCACAGTTGACATTACGTCATCGCCATGCTCGATTTGACTGGTCACATGATCATTTGGGGTGGACTATTCGAATATGGAGACGGGTCCACTGGTCTGATGAAAGTCGTTTTTTGTTGCGCCCTACCGACGGCCGTGCAAGGGTTTGGCGCCAACGAAACACTTCATTTCAGGACAACCACATATTGGGCACAACTGCTTTTGGGGGTGGGGGTGTAACTGTCTGGGGTTGTTTTTCCTTTGACTGTAAGTTGGACTTGTACGTTCTTGATGGTCATCTGACAGGCCAAAAATACCGTGACAATGTGCTCGCTCCACGCGTAGTCCCCCATTTCGACAATCATGCGTTGGCTGATAGGCCAGTGTTCATGGACGACAACGCTAGGCCACATAGAGCCCGAATTGTACAACATCTTTTACAGCAAGAGGCTGTTCAGACAATTCCATGGCCTTCGATGTCGCCAGACATGAACCCTATAGAGCATGTATGGGACTTTATTGGCCGAAAAATTAACCAACGCAATCCAAAATGTCAAAATATTGACGAATTAAGAAATGCTATCTTACAGGAGTGGCAACAGTTTCCCCAAGAACGGCTTAGTCGTCTTGTGCGAAGCATGACGAGGCGTATTACAGAACTTCACAATAAACGCGGTGGATATACTCGTTATTTATTATTATGCATTACACATACGCACAATAGATGCATTTAAAAGTTCTTAAATTAAGAAGACTCTGCATTTTAATGCAATGTTAAAAACTTCCATCAAAGACAAACTGGTTTTACGTTTTTCCAGCACCTGTTTTGAACCCCATTTTTGCCACGTGATAGTCACGTCTTTCCGGATGATAAATACTTCGTAGATTGGTAATTTTAGAGCCCTTGGTGGTCTGTTAAGAAGTGTAAGAAAAATGGTGATATCTATTTTATTGTTTTAACAGTATTGATGTAAAAAATATATCGATAAAAATATAGGGTGGTGCTTAACTTTGGTCGGAGTGTATATATAAAATGTAAAGTTTCTTTAATAGTGATCGCATGAGTTTCTATGCTAATGATTGGCACTGTTGACATACACAAAACTCAACCAACAAAGCTGCCCAGCACGTCTCTATACAGATGGTGGATAGGGGATGCCCTCTGGATGGTGGATAGGGGATGCCCTCTGGATGGTGGATAGGGGATGCCCTCTGGATGGTGGATAGGGGATTCCCTCTGGATGGTGGATAGGGGATGCCCTCTGAATGGTGGATAGGGGATGACCTCTGGATGGTGGATAGGGGATGCCCTCTGGATGGTGGATAGGGGATGCCCTCTGGATGGTGGATAGGGGATTCCCTCTGGATGGTGGATAGGGGATGACCTCTGGATGGTGGATAGGGGATGACCTCTGGATGGTGGATAGGGGATTCCCTCTGGATGGTGGATAGGGGATGCCCTCTGGATGGTGAGGTAGGGGATACCCTCTGGATGGTGGATAGGGGATGCCCTCTGGATGGTGAGGTAGCGTCGTGTTTGGTTGGTGACACGCTCATTGCACGTTTTGAAAACCCTTATGTAGATTTCGAAAAAGAGTAGGCACAATGTAGATGATACACAATTTTAATTTGTTTCGATGCTACTCAACTACCCACATCTTTTCAACTAGTTCTAATAAGAATGCAATATTTACTGCTGTATGTGAAGCAACCAACACTCGATTAATCAACTACACGTGTATACTCATATAAGTTTACAGTTTTGCAATAAGTTGACTTGTCTGTCTGTTACTATGTTACTTGCAGTGCCGAATGTACCATTGTGCTTATGTGTGTTTAAGCACAGGGCCTCGTCGTTGCCCAGGGGACCCATCTTCCTCGAATTTTTTTTTACGATGGATTTTTGCTTATGTGGTGCAATTTCAAATTTGAAGGCGTTCTGTTTCGCGATTCCAGATATAATGATAGAGTTGAAAGTCTATGGGAGTGTGCTACAAAGCAGACATTCAGGACACAAGTAAGGGGCCTCATAACTTAACTAGCACAGGGCCTCATTTGTCCAAAATCCGGCACTGGTTACACTAAAACATTATATTGCGTTATCAGATATTAATTTTATGTAGGTGGTACTTAACTGTTGTCAGAGTACATATCCTATGATTTAATTTTACATTGTTGACATGACGTAAGATCCTATATAAGTACTGACAGGTGTAGACACAGATTAGTAGAAGTTATGTTATATGTACTTTTATCCATTCCTGCTCTATTATGAAGAATGTGCAGTACATACAAACTTAAGCAACTACCTTTCATACAACATAAAAGGAAGTATCGGAAACATGTGAAATACAATATGAAGAAAATGAAGAAAAAACAAAACTTGTCAGAACATTTACAAATTCCAATAACAAAATCGTAGAAAGGGGCAAACGGAAACCCCTAACTCAAACTCATATACACATGACCGTTCCCCCTCCTGGTACAGACACAAACCCCTAACTCATATACACATGACCGTTCCCCCTCCTGGTACAGACACAAACCCCTAACTCATATACACATGACCG
>MJUT01024369.1:348042-361110 GCA_002080005.1 Gigantidas platifrons
GGATACCTTCTCGATGGTCTCAACCAACAAAGCTGCCACAGACTGTGGATAAGGGATACCTTCTCGATGGTCTCAACCAACAAAGCTGCCACAGACTGTTGATAAGGGATACTTTCTCGATGGTCTCAACCAACAAAGCTGCCACAGACTGTGGATAAGGGATACCTTCTCGATGGTCTCAACCAACAAAGCTGCCACAGACTGTTGATAAGGGATACCTTCTCGATGGTCTCAACCAACAAAGCTGCCACAGACTGTGGATAAGGGATACCTTCTCGATGGTCTCAACCAACAAATCTGCCACAGACTGTGGATAAGGGATACCTTCTCGATGGTGAGGGAGTTGTAGTCAGATTAATACGGAATTCCCAACCGTGAAGCTTTCCAGGCGTCGTTTCTGGAGAGTGACACTTTCATTGCACGTTTTAAAGACCCTTATGTAGATTTAGCAGGAGAGTAGACACATTGTAGATCATACATAATTCTTATTTGCTTTGATGCTACCCAACTATTCATATATTTCGAGTGACTTAGAGATTCCATTGTCCATTGCCCTGTTGTCCCATTCATCCTTTATTAATGTATATTGTTTTGTATAGTATGTAACTCGTTCTTGGCCTCAATATGCATGCAGTATTTTCTGCTGTACGTGAAACAACCAGGAATCGACCAAACACATGTGCTTACTTATATATGTCTACAGTGCTATATAGTGTTGACTTGCCTGTCTGTTGCTATTTTGTTTCATTGTGTAGATGTATGTTTGAGGGGAAATGTTTCTCGTGACAATTGCCTGTTTGTAATACTTAGTAATCTAAATAAAATCTTACTTGGGGCAAATATCATTGCATATTCTGAAGCCTGTTGTCATATAATGAAACAATTTGGATCAAATTTTGAGATGGGCATTACAATATTACACTTTATTGATTGCTTTAACATCCAGTGAGCAGTATTTCAGCTTTATTAATGACCAGAACTCCCATCTGTTTTGTAGGGAGTTCATGTTTTATTTATGTTATTTGTATTTATTTATTTATCTTATTTGTATTTATTCACGTATACTGGTGTCCAGATGTTCAGATGATTTTCTTGTTGTTTAACAGTAACACGACGGGTGTCATGTGTGGAGCAGGAAATTCTAACCTTTCCGAAGCACATGAGTTCATTCCCGAATTTTAATGTGGGGTTCGTGATACTCGATATTTAGTATTCTGGGTAATGATTTGTATATCGTTGTTTCTCCTTTTGGCCATCGTGTTGCATGTCCTTCTTCAATACACAGCTTATGACTACCCCTTTGGTTCCTTCAAGGTTTTCTTACAAGCATTTCAGAAAATGTTGGCGCAGGGGTGGGCCTTAGAAGACTTGTAAGAGACCACAAACGACCACTCGCTAGGAGTTGCTGATTGGTCAGGTATGCTACCAGTGTTCTTTCCGTGTTAGGGGTGAATATATATCCTAATTCATAACCCCGAGGTGTCAACGAGCTTGAAACATGAAAATTATTTTTGTAAGAAAATACACAAACATATCTACATACAATGTATCAATTGCATTTTAAACTAATTCGTTGATATTAATTCCCCACAATAAAATGATTATTGCATCTGTTCATGTTTGGTATATGATCCGATAGGCGGGAAAATGTGAGGCTAAATTGTATATTGTATGAACTAATTGACATAAACTCGGTCAGCTGATGCCGTTCGATATACGAAACTCTAACCGCATGTATTACTAATGTGCTAGTAACCAAATTTATTTTTATTACATTTTCAGAATGCTTGAAAATAGATCGAATTATGAAAATACATTTAATAAAATATAAAACGGGAAAATAAAAGTTAAATTCGGATAAAAAAAACAGAGAAAGAAAAAACCACAGAAAATGAAAAGTTACTTTGAAAAAGATGCGACCGCAGCCAATCAACAAGTACATGTGACCTCAAGGTACCAACTGAGTATCAACTTAGCGGGTATACGTGTCCTCGTCTTGAGACGTGCTCAGCATTATAAATATTAGCATTAACAATACATCATACAAAGCAAGGATTAACATATCAATAAAGGATACTGGTTTATTCATGGATACTTTTGGGTTTTTTAGCTTCAAAGTTATTTATTTACTGTATATTTTTTTTTTCAGAAACGACTCGACATACAAAGTGTTTCAAAAGATGATATAGTGTAATATAATAAAGACGATTACGGACAATTTTCTACTCGTAAAAGAAAATCAGAAATACAAACAATAAAATATAGGAAATACATATTAACCCAGAATTAATGCAAAATAGGAACAAACATGATTTTTTTTAGACTATCACCTGTTAGTTGTATATTGTCAACACAATTTCATTTATATATTGAAAATTTTCATTATTGTGTATTATATTGAGTCACCCATTTATAAAACCACAAAATGAACTTTAAAGTACACTCCGCACTTGTTTACCTTCTTCACAAAGATAGACAACTCGTCCATGCATTAACATAAATAAATAAATTTATTCTTTTTTAGTTTTTAGTTATTGTAAATGTTTATTTACTAAATTTTAGTTAGGTGCATATTAAATGAGAAATACACATTCTTTCCTTAAAAGTGCAAAAATAAGAAAATAATTTTGGCAAAACAGTCTAAATGAAATATTTACATATATATGTACTCCGATCCCCTTTTTAAGACACTTTTGACAAAGGAAAGTCACTTAGTGCAAATAGTATTTGTCGGTAAACACTTCAAGTATATTTCACTTTATTAATTTCACTAAATAAATGTGGTCTTTGTATGTGTAGCATAGAAAACTAAAAACTGAGTATTTTGATACAAGAAGCAGTTATGTTGTGGATATTTTGCTGGGTATCGCTTTCAATGTAAGTACATTTTGATATTATTTTTGCAATTAAATAAAATTACATTTTGTAATTAAACCATAGATATTACCAATGCAATATATAATTCATTTTACTCTTTCATAAAATTGTTTGATCATTGACAGCTAAAAAATAATCGTGAATGATATGTAAGATGGAAGGTAAAAAAAAATACGTTCATATTCATTAGAACGGGCGCAATCTATTAATATAATATTATTAAAAATAAAAACATTAATTTTCCGATATATATCCATTTTGGGAGAATACATTAATATGATTACTTAATTTCGTATCAATTAAATTTCATGCCTAAATTTTTAAAAACTGACAGCAAGATATTTTTTCAATAAAAAAAATAATTAACCGAATTTTTACACACAACTGTAGTATTTTCAATTTTGTTTATTTGTTTTTTATATTGAAATTGAACTTCAGCTGAGGATATTCACTAAGTTGAAATAACATATTGATATATTTCAATTCAATATTTTAAATTTAATTTAATGTATCGCGAACATATTCCTGGGTAAAATTTTTCGTGGAAAAAACGTACAAGTAGTTCTTAATATATGTGGTAGCAATGAACTAGAATAATCCCAGAATTCACAAATAAATGGTACATTCCTAGTAATTAAAATATATGTTGAAAAGAATACACCTAACAGAAGCAGAAGGAAGGGTCTGAAGTAAAGCTAAAAATAAAATAAAAAATACCACACTGTCGGAACAGTTCCAAAATTTAATAGAAACATCGTAGAAAGAGACAAAATTGATAGTCTGAACACAAATAAATGACCGCTGACTTTCCTGGCTTGGTACAGTCATCTAAGTAGAGAGTGGCAGGGTTAAACTAGTTTTATGCGCCAAATTGTGCTATATGTAATTGATGTTTAATGCCACCTTCTTTGGGTTGACTTTTGCAAATTTATTTCAATATTGTTTACATTTAAAAAAAATTTTTTTTATCTACATGTAGTGATGAAAGTATTTTTACAAAAGATAAAATGTGCTATAACATTTTAATTAAAAGCTAAAATATTTTTATATCATTAATGTTTTATTTACACGGTTATAGATTATTATAAAAAAAAATGTCCATATTATTTTTATATAATATAATTAAGTTAATTAAGTTAAATTTACAGATAAGTTGCGCAAAAGAAAAACAAATAATGCGCAAATGTAATGCCACATTGCGTAAAGTTAATGCCGATTTTTATACAGCCTCTCGTAATTCTCTTAAGAATGGCACATGTTTTTCTTTATTAATAATACATCTGGCTTATTTTATTTTATTTCTATTATTTGTTCTAGTTGTGTAATTATTGTTTCATGAATGTATGTGGTGAGACCAGAGAGAGAGCTCTGTAGTGAGACTAAAATGAAATAGTAAATAAAACTAATATATAAAAACACATTTATGCATACGTATATACAAGTAAAATAGCTTTGGAGGGAGAAAATTAAGATATTTCCAAAAAGAAAAATAACCTCATTCTATGTTTCACTTTTAAAATTATTTTATTTTTATATTTTTATTCAATATTTCAATATTTATCAAATAACGACCCGATAGAAGATATGTGTTACATGTACCTGATGTCAAAATATACAACATTATTATATATATAATATTATAGTGAACACCCGCGCGTGCCAACTTGACCTACATTGAAACTGAAATACAAAACAAAAAGACAAATTAAAAAAAAATTAAAAAAAAAACACACACACACACACACGCATATACTACAGGGGCCTGTTTAACGAAACTATCCTAAGACATGTCTTATGTCTTAGGACCATCTTAGGACAGCACAACGAAGCTGTCTTAAGACCATCCTAGTAAAGATTGTCTTAAGATCATCCTAAGATATTCATTTACTAGTATTAAAATATCCATATGAAGTGGAGGTAATTAGCCCAATAAATAAAAAGATAATTTTATATTAATTATGAGCTTTCAATAAATTTAAAATCAGAAAGAAATTTAAATCAAAAGACGATTTGGAGTTAATCACAAGTTTTAGAGTTAAAATGTCTCTTCTGTACAATATGCATATCGAAATTGTCAGTCTATATTGACATTATTAAGCTGTCAAACGAGTTATTTACGGGTAGTACACCCTATATAGATGAAAACAAAGAGTAAAGTCGTGCAAATCGTGTTCTTTTGTATGATAGACTTTCACCTAATATAAATACAATGTAGAGTCGTATTTTGAATGTTACGCATACATTCAAAATGAGCCGAAAACGTAGCCCGAACTTATCGGTAGTGTTTTTTTTATTATGTGAATTAATAATAATTTATTTTACTGTGTGTATTTAATTATTATTATCAGTTTTATATTTATTGAAATGTAGTTGTTACCTTAAGATGGTCCTAAGTCATTGTCCTAAAGTTAGGATAAAATTTAGGACATATCTTAACTTAAGAGGCGGTCGATAAACAGACTTAAGACAAAGACATGTCCTAAGACCATCATAAAATATGTCTTAGTCCTAAGACATCTTCGTTAAACAGGCCCCTGATTTTTAAAGTCAATTGAAATTTTGTCGCTCAAATGTTCACAGTGTACATTTATTTTTTCGCTCAAATGGTCGTCACCCTCTCTGGATACTCTGGTTTCCTCCACCTATAAAACTGACCGCCGCGATGTGCCTGTAATATTGTTGAAAGTAGCGTTAAACACCATAGGTTCATAACCCTAACTAAACACGCCACACATTTGAAAACAAGCAATTTTCTATAACATTTTGTCAAAATCTGATATATATTTTTAATACCGGGGGTATATTCCATAAAAATACCATTGAAATTTATTGACGCAAGTTTTGTGTTTGTTTAAAAGGAGGACCCCAGAAAAAAAGTAGTTTGACATTTACAAGTTTGCTTTTGATTTAATACAATTTATTTAATTTAGCGAAATTCCATGATTTTATTGTTAGAAATATCTCTTATTAAGCCGTAAAATTATATCACACACTCCTGTGTGTATTTACGGAAGTTTTTTTTTAACCTGTATAACATGCAATGTAAACCATGACATGTGTCCTACTGTAGGGGGAAAATAAAATGAGAAAAAGGTGAACAGGTAGCTTCGAGAACGAGAAGAAACAAATCAAATTTCGGCCACTATTCCAATAGATGAAGAAATGCGTGAAAAGTAAAATGCATAATATTCGTACAATATTTAGAAAACAAATGGCATTCAAGCAATTTTGCACGTCCATGAAACAGAGAAGTACAAAACCAAAAAAAAAAAAACAAACAAAAAGCAAAAAAAAAAAAATAAAAACCAAAGCAACAACAACAAAAAAATAACAAAATACAAACAAAAAAACAAAAGAAAACAAAAATCTAAAAATGAAAACAAAACGTATGTCCGAATAATGTTGTGTTTTAACAACATAAATATTCTTTTTTAAAAATAAAAATAGAAATACATCTCACTTGAGTAAATACAACCAATCAATAAACATGGATATTTGGAATTCGAGTATTCAAGTACTGTAAAAAGAAGACACTGACGGATTCTACGTGCACATTGTATAATGATACATCGGTTAATATCACTGTATCTCTGGTATAACAGCAAAGATCAGAGACGAATTACCTTTCTTGGTTATTGTTATTGTCAACTAGCAATATGAAAATTGACGCCGAACCCGTAAGAATGTCTCCATGTTGTACCGGAAACTCATTTTCTTTATTACTTGCCGTTATACTGATATCTCTAAAGACATTTATTTCAGTATCTCAAGCTAAGAAAAAAAACCACACATAAAAATACAAAAAAAATGTGATTGATTGATTGATTGATTGCTTAACGTCAAGTGATAGTTATTTCAGCTGTATTAATGACGACGACAAGTCTATAAACAGTATATAAGATAGGTTATACAATGTAAGGAGGCACTGGTATTTAGATTGCTACAGAAAAACCAGTATACAATAGATAGGGTCGCAATCTAATTAAAATTGGACCTCCTCTTTTCCATTGTAGTTGTGTGAGAGTTATAATGGCATCCTATGTGTAATAACATGTCATGTAGTTGTGTGAGATGTATAATGGCATCATATGTGTAATAACATGTCGTTGTAGTTGTGTGAGAGTTATAATGGCATCCCTATGTGTAATAGCATGTCATGTAGTTGTGTGAGAGTTATAATGGCATCCCTATGTGTAATAACATGTCATGTAGTTGTGTGAGATTTATAATGGCATCCCTATGTGTAATAACATGTCATGTAGTTGTGTGAGATGTATAATGGCATCCTATGTGTAATAACATGTCATGTAGTTGTGTGAGATGTATAATGGCATCCTAGGTGTAATAACATGTCATGTAGTTGTGTGAGATTTATAATGGCATCCTATGTGTAATAACATGTCATGTAGTTGTGTGAGATTTATAATGGCATCCTATGTGTAATAACATGTCATGTAGTTGTGTGAGATTTATAATGGCATCCCTATGTGTAATAACATGTCATGTAGTTGTGTGAGATGTATAATGGCATCCTATGTGTAATAACATGTCATGTAGTTGTGTGAGATGTATAATGGCACCCTATGTGTAATAACATGTCATGTAGTTGTGTGAGATTTATAGTGGCATCCTATGTGTAATAACATGTCATGTAGTTGTGTGAGAGTTATAATGGCATCCTATGTGTAATAACATGTCATGTAGTTGTGTGAGATTTATAATGGCACCCTGTGTGTAATAACATGTCATTTGTGCTCCTTTATGTGGCACAAAGAAGGTCTTTTGAGGTGTGTGGGGTCACGTTCAGGTTAGGTCTCAGATCAAATCAGAACTGACCAATCGGTGAGCGTTTTACTTCAAGGACAGATTATGCGTGCTTGGTTACTTTAAAATGCAGTTTTTTCCCATTAAATTAACATCCAAGTCGTAAAGTTGTAAATTTTACCCATGAATCATCGCTGTTGTTTCTGTCTGTCACACATCGAACTTCTGAATTAACTTTGAAAGTCAATGAAATTGTGCCTCGCTGCAAGGCACTACTACTATTCTGTTGAATGTCGGTATTTATTTCTGAGTTCACCCTCAGTTTTAGTGAGGCTCATGTTACTCAATCTTTAGTTTTCTGTGTAGTGTGTTGTAGACCCTTGTTTGTTATACCATCCTTTATCATTTGGCCATTATATTGTCTGTCCATGTTCGATGTACAACTTCTGATTACCATTTTAGTAGCATTCGTTCCGTATCGGCAAAGAAATCATATTACATTATATTCCCCAGATCAGTTCAGCATACTTCTAAGATATGTGGAGCTACAATGTGATTGGACGAGTTAATGTCAACTGAACATGAACAGTTAGGGAATGTTGTTAGATCTTCCACACAAAGAAAAAAAGAGATGTCCGACACAAAAAGAGATAGTAACAAGTGGGGAGATTTGATTTTATTTAGATTGGACAAGGTCGGTAAATTTGGCCGTGTAACGGGCCATCAACGACCACACGTAACAACTTTTTCTCATTAAGAGCCTCGGTAAATTGAGTTTTGCATACAGAGAGTGTGGCATTCACTATATTTGAGGCATGTGTGTACCTCTTTCACTAATGGCGACTTGTGTATATGATTCGTCTCACACAACTTGTGGACACTCTTTATAGAGTTTGTATCCTGCAGAAGGAAATATATGTCGTATTTCACTGGGTTCTCTCTGTTTCATATAAAGTAACGTTATTCTGTATGACAATCGTTTAATTGTTGCACCGTAAGCTTTCAACATATTAGTACCAATATTACTGTTTCTTCCCTTATTTATGGACAATATATTGCACAACTGATAAATTTCTATATTAGGGAATATAGATTTGTATTATATGTTATTTGCAATTTTCTAGATAAATGCACAAAATCAATAACTCTAGTGAAATCAAATCTCAAAGGTGTTTTATTATACAATCATGCATAAGATAGACATAAGATTGTTTTCGGTGCATGTTTAGACCGGATGCATCCCCCTATGAAACGGTAGTGGATGTTGGGTCCAATGCATATTGCTAGATCAGACAATATCGTATTCTTTATAACCAGTTACGCTCTCTATTGTTTAATTCTCATGTGCTAATTGTATTTCCTTATGCATATCATTTTGAAACACATGTCGTTCAATACTACCAATAAAAGCAATAAACTAAATTTATCTACATGCGAATTCGAATAGCTCACTTTGAGTGCGGTAGATCGTGGATTCGAGCCCCGATCGGGTCAAACTAAAGACAATAAAATGGGTATTTGTTGCTTCTCAGCTAAGCACGAAGCATTAAGGAGAAAGAACACAGACTGGTTGGTTTGGAATCAGAATAACGTGTCCGAGTGGATCCACATGTCTAACCGCGGACTGTTATTTCAGTGAGTTATCACTATAAAAATCACACTCAGCGTGTTGGTCTAGTACAAAGCAGACCTCATCATCATCTTATTGAAAATTAACTTGTTCTCGCCATGATATAACTGAAAAACTGCAGAGTTGGCGTTAACCAACAATCACTCACTCAGTATGTATATATGTATGTGTGTTCATTATATACTGTATAAACAACGAATTGTCTATACAAAGTAGGATATACATGCAACCTGACTTTCGTCAATTTGTATCTTTCTATAATAGACACACATATGTATCACTACCAAATCTATTTTGATTTTGAGACCATATTTAGACATGGATGACATAATTATCAGGTGTTATTTACATGGAAATCATCCATTTAAATATAAATCTGGACACGTGCACGTCATTGTTCAATTGTGGTTAAATTTAGTGTGCAGCTAAAAAGGTGTGAAATATATCAGTTTTAAATTGTTGTACATAGTGATTCATAATAGTAACTATATACTATTTAATACCAAATGTTTCTGCCTAGATACTTGTAGACCACCCAACTAATACTCAATACCTAATTATCCATATGAAAACATCTTACGATACAAAATGATTGCGAAGCATGTAAATTTATCACTTTTATGGAGTTTGTAACAAACAAGTTCGCAAATGTACTGGTTTTCATTTTTTTTATAGATATCAATTTTTTTTTTTTTATTTTATCTAACTAAAACCACAATTAATTAAATTTAAATGGCATATATCTCTTTGTAACTTGATTTATAAGTATACATATATACACCCGAGTGAGCCTCGAATATGATATCATTTGGGGATATACCGAAAAAAGTGTGAGTCAACGATTTAAACAGATACAAAAAGATTCAAAAGTAGTGACCTCACCATTTAAATACTAAATACATGTTAGTAACATCTTAGATAAACGATTAAATAAAACTTGAATGAGGTAAGCTGCAAATCATATTATATTATTAAAGTTAATTTCTTGATGTCAAGTTTAAAGCAAGTATTATATAATATTGTATTTTTAAATAGTATTACCGTCTTTTTTTACTTTTGTAAAATATTAAAAAAGAAAAAAAATAACAAAAAATAACAAACAAGGTTTGACTTATTGTTATAAGAATAAGAATATAAGAAAGCTTTATTTTGATTCGGTACATATACATAATAAATAACATAAGCTCTCAAGAGCTTTTCACCTGACTTTGTGCAAATGAAGCAAGTCTGAACCCAAATATCAACTGAATTAACAACATATCAAATTACTACATTTTCTATTACTACTGTTTGTCTGAGCCTTGCAACCCTAAAGATATTTTTTCATAGAATTCTATCTTGTTTTTAAATATTTTTTTTCTTCTTTTTTGTATTTTTTTCTTGGCGGGGTAGGGGAGGGGGGGGGGGGGGGTTGTATTTGAGATTTGAAATGAAATATTCAATATGCACTATTTATTTCCAAATACTACATATGTTATAAGCAATACAAAGGGTCTTGTAGATTTACAAATACTGATATTTATAACATCGTGTGACAGCAGTGTACATACAAGTGACGCTCCCATATTTTGCGGTTGGGGAAAGGTTTGAATGTGTTTAATGTTTTTTTTAATTATTTTTCAACTTAAAGCATGTGGATGATTTTCCCCAGGTACCCGGGTTTGCTCCACCAATAAAACTGACATTCACGATATAGATGCACTTTTAAGTTCATGAACGATAATATTGTTAAAAATTGTGCTAAACATGCATAACCTATTCATAACCTTTTAATCTATTTCTTTAAGTACACATGTTGACTGATTTTGTCTGTTTATTGATTTATGAGTTTTGAATTTCCCTTTGGAAGATTGCTCTGTGTTCGGTAATTTTGTTATTACCCTTATGCTATATTTAGCAAATACTACTACATAATTTCATTTTAAAACTTATAGCATTTCATTTTTATTCTTATAGAATTTCATTTTTATACTTATATAATTTCTATTGCATTCCTGTTTGATATTTGTACATGGGAAGAAGTCTTATAGATTTTGAAAATGCCCAAACAATTATGACAATTAATTTATTACACGCAAAAAATAAAGAATCTATCTTCTGCAAAAAACGCACAGTATATCATTATGGATGTGGTCGAGTGGTCTATGGCGCTGGACATAAGGCTAAGTGATTGGTGCTGTAGTGTATCAATGGTGCGAGTTCAAATTCCGTCGAGGCAAGAACAAAAATTTGACAGCTTAAAAATCTAATTCTAACACTGTTTGGTTTAATTTTCGGACGTATATATATATATTATATATAAACGTCTAAAATGGTTTGTAAAACGACACCAAGTACACAAAACAAAGTGATAAAGAATTAAACACTTCGTTGAATGACAAAATTTTCGTCCCGCCGAGGGACTTTATCAATGTCTATTTAAATAATATTTCGAACCAAAATGGCGACTTGATTTAAAAAAAAAAGTTTTTGACGGTGCATGTGCGGGACAAAAGAACCAGAAATTGCACATATGAAATTACATACATAAAAGAATTGAAATCCTACATGTAAATTAATGAAATTACAATAACAATTATACAAATACACAATAGGGCTACTCATTTAAATAAATGTTAAATTAGAAATAAAAATAAAGATAAATATAAAAAATAAAAATGAGACATTATTGGTAAATGTATCAAAAAGACCTGTCAAAAATAATTTTGAAAACGGCATGATACCCAAACTCATTCACAATAACGGCCCACCAAATTGTGGAATATATACTTTGGGCCAATTGAGCAAACTACATGTTCTAATAGGACTGGAGGAGATCAACAAAAATAGGAGTCAAGAAAGGATATTATTTATTCTCATTGATTCCATTCGGTGATTAGGTCTTAATTTTCTAATCCAAAAGCTTTCTTTCCTGTCTGCTTTTATCATCCCACTTGGGGTTATGGTCAATTATGGTTACCTTCAGTTTGCCGAAAGAATCATGGTGGCCCGTCAATCTGAGATGTCTACTGAGTGGAAGGTCAGGTTTGCAATTTGCATCGCTTCTGTGGCCATTCAGACGTTTACTAAGTTGTTGTTTAGTTTCTCCGATGTATTGAAGGCCACAAATTGCACAATCCAGGAGGTAGATAATATTTTTTGTCTTGCAGTTGGCATTGCAGTATATGATGAATTCTTCTCCTGTATGTGTGCTGCTGAATTTTTGTGTGCATTGGATGTTTTTGCTCGTCATACATCGTCTCGAATCATATTTTTGACACTGACCATTGTAGGCAGATCAAGGGGAGATGTCAGCTCTCACCAAGATATCTTTCAAACTTTTGGGTTTCCTGAAAGCCAAGACGGGTGATTCTTTGAAGATTTTGCACAATTCTGAGTGTTTTTGTATGGTTGTCCAGTGCTCACGAAACGATGTTGGATAAATTACTGAGCGCAGGATGGTATGTGATGACAAATGACACTCTGTTGTATATATATATGAAATAATCTATGCGAGTAGAAAATTCATAATAAATAACAAGTCAGATTTTAACAAACATTTATTACACATAAAAATGCTTCATAAAAGTTTAACAAGTTTATTCAACAACACTCAGACACAAACTGTGTAACATGAGGACAGTAACACACGACAGAGTGAACAGATTATACAATAATACAACATATAACTTAATGAACAGAGTATACGATAATACTACATATAACTTAATGAACAGAGTATACAATAATACAGCATATAACTTAATGAACAGAGTATACAATAATACAACATATAACTTAATGAACAGAGTATACGA
>MJUT01024369.1:378821-401065 GCA_002080005.1 Gigantidas platifrons
GCCACTGTGTTGTCTGTCCTTTTTTCTTTTGGCCACTGTGTTGTCTGTCCTTTTTTATTTTGGCCACTGTGTTGTCTATCCTTTTTTATTTTGGCCACTGTGTTCTCTGTCCTTTTTTATTTTGGCCACTGTGTTGTCTGTCCTTTTTTTATTTTGGCCACTGTGTTCTCTGTCCTTTTTTATTTTGGTCAGTGTTATCTGTCCTTTTTTATTTTGGCCACTGTGTTGCCTGTCCTTTTTTTTTATTTTGGCCACTGTGTTGTCTGTCCTTTTTTTTATTTTGGCCACTGTGTTGTCTGTTCTTTTTATTTTTATTTTGGCCACTGTGTTGTCTGTCCATTTTTGATTTTCGGATTCTAATTGTCCTTTTAGTACCTTCAGACTTTTCCTACATCAAAGCACACTGTACGTCATGATGAATCTGAAATAAAATAATGCGTTTTATAAAACGCATTCATTAGTATTTTATGAATTATTTCTTTCCAGAAATCAGTTTCACAAAATGATCTCAATTTTAATTTTATTGTATTATGTTAAAATACAGTACATGTGAATATTTTAAATACATTCCTCTTTTGTGTGTCGACATGGAATCTGCCTTATGACTTTTATTTTGAATAGTCGAGAATTTGAGTTGTCCAGCATAAAATAACATAAAAAACGACTACAAAGGTACCAAATGGTCACTGCGACATATCCAAGTCAACGACTTGTCCGAGTTCTCGAGATAATGAGAGAATTGACTGTATTATATAGGTTTTATGATAATAGCTGGTGTACTGAATTGATTGTCTCACATATGTGTGTAGTACACCATATTAATTTAGGTTGACATGCATTGTAATTGCTTTCATTTATTCAAGATATAATATTTTATTCTGCTTTGTATAACAACAGAATGTGGGTTAAGCATGGTGTATATTATGAATAAACAGATTGTACTGCCTGTGTTTGAAAGTTTCTTACAATGTAGATAATATAAATGTTTACCTATTTATTTGTTTTTGATTGTGATTTCGTTTAATAATCTTTTGTATGTGTCAGGGGTATAGATTTGTTTCCTCTTTCTGCGAAATTTCGATTGGACGGTGTAATAGTTTTTGTTTTTCATTTCATTATCTCAACTATATGTACTTACAAAATTCGCAAGGTGTTTCAGTAAACGGAATGTTTTAGATTAATATCAGCAGCACCTGCATGTATAGTATATATCTCTCAGTTGGTACGATAGTCCAGAGCTTGTGGTTACTATCATGATTTCTTTGATTTGATTGATTTTGATTTTTGGTGTTTTAACGCCACTTTCAACAATATTTCAGCTATATCATGGAGACCAGTTTTAGTGGTGGAGGAAGCCGGAGTACCCGGAGAGAACCACCGACCCTGGGCAAGTAACTGGTAAACTTTATCACTTGCTGCTGCGAGTCGAGTGCACCCTTTTTGTAATTTACAAAGCCGGGCACGAACCCACGCCGTATTGGTGATAGGATTGTATGAGTTGTTAGATCCAGCGACCTAATTCATTGAGCCACCCGGGCCCACTGATTTCTTTGATGGTGGGTTGATGCTAACAAGAAATCTACTGAACCAAGGGTTCACATCGATGAAGTCATCTCTTTTTGAAAGTTTTACGATCGCCGCCATGACTTGTTAAAACCTACGGCATATCTGTGTCACAAACGGCCACGAATATGTTTCGTTTGTCGTAATCACTATTGCGTCCTTTCGTCCTACATGACGTATCACCTAGTGTCACTTGTGGAGCATGAACTCCCTATCCTCCCCGTTTTAGTGGGGTTTATGCTGTCCATTTTGTCCAATTGTATGTCTTCATGTTTTTTGCTCCGTGTTGTGATGATAGCTATAACCTCCGTGTCAACACACGTTTTTTTGTTTCATCTTCACTACCATGTTTTGTAAGGGGTTCATTTGTTATCTATGGTATATACATTTATTTACTCATACAATTTTCATTTCAACTGATGTTTGAGTCATTTAACAGTAAAACGAATAATTTAACAATATAAAATTTCACATTGGAGACATTGCCTGAAAATAGATTTGATTTGATTTTCGATTTTGGACTTTAAAATATATTAATGTCCGCAGACTTTTACTACCCATTTGTTTTATTTTAAATGTGTGGTTTAATGACATGCACAAATGTAAGGACGATGACAATAAAGATAATCATTTTTTTCCCTCATAAATCTGAAAACAAAGACATATACATGTACATCTTACAATCGATGTTGAAAGGGAATGTACACTATATTATTGAATAGCATCGAATCAATTAACAGCTGTGTAGAATGTGGGACATTAAAATCTTAAATCTATAAACTCATGTGCTCCGGAAGGGTAATTGTACTAGAAAAAGAAACGGTATGTGACACAGACAGTCTTTTCTATGATTTGGAGACTTTGATATCCATCAAGCCATCAATCGAATGATATTCAAACTGTCTTGATAATTTCAGTCATGCAATGAACTCAGAATATACAATAAATGAATATGTGCTTGATATATTATATTTGACTGTGGTTTCTTCTCTAAATATAAACGCATCGGTGGTGTAATATTTAGCGTACTGGCCTCGAGTTTGGTAGATCCTGGGATCTGGCACCGGTCTACTCAATCCCGAGACAAAAAGAGGTATTTGCTGCTTCTCATATAATCACACAGTTGTAAAGAGTTGTAAAGAGTAACAGCAAAGCCTGGTTGTTCGGAATAATTGATTGATTGATTGATTGATTGATTGATTGATTGATTGATTGATTGATTGATTGATTGATTGATTGATTGATTGGTGTTTAGCGTCCAGCGAGCAATTTTTCAGCTATATTCAGGACGAGAACATTTAAAAATTTAAACGCCACGTGACTCGAAACAAGGAAAGGTGGTGGGTAGGGACGGATAATTTAGCCAGTGCAACAGGTCTCTTATAGACCACTCATAGTGAGCTGTTACACTGGGTTCTTTAACGTGCGAAGAGGGTGGCAATCTCTCAACACGGGACCTCGGTTTTATTTACGTCTCATCCGAAGGACGGGTTGGCTGTAAATTTCTACATCCTGCACAACCGACGGACGCTCCTTCAAGCCGAAGAAGCTCTCGGTCCCATTTCTATACCCCGGGGTTCCCGCGGGGATGACCCCTTTTAGAGGACTAGTGCCTCTAGGACGGAGAAACCGATTATATTTGTTTTTATATCTTATCATCAGTATACCACTATTTGTGTAAAATAAGGTTGTTTATTTTCTTTTATAAACTAATATGATATATAAATAGCATTAAGCAATAAAATTATTCATGCAGTCAGAAATTCAATTTGTCATTTTCACTCACTCTGCCTTTATACTAGGTATACATCTTACCTAAATGATACAGTTTAACTACGTTGTCGACATCTAATGACCGCCAGATGCTGTAAATAGGATTATTGTTAACCTTGTAACGCTGTGTTTTATACAGTATATTTAATCTACCGTTTTAATTTCCTCGGTCAATTACACTTAGAATATAATTATTCGGGACTTAAATGTATATTCCATCTATATTTACACTCACTGATATTTTTTATAATGTTGACACGAATGCTTGCACAGGTGTGAAAATAATAGCGTGATAAAGTGCATGTAGCCGTTGACGTAAAATCGTGGTTATTGTTCAATAAAACCACGACTTTGTTCTACTGTGCTATGTTTCTATCACGATTATAACATTTCGTCTTGTTAGTTATAACTGGTATTTTACCATTGTTTCATGACTCTACTGTGCATTATAAAACGGGAATGGTTATTGATATGTATCGTGGAACTTCATATTTTCAAGCTCTAACATGACTACCTGACTTCTGAACCTGATCTGATTTCAAGACATTTTTAACGGTGAAATGTGTGAAACCCTTGCTAGTGTAAAGGAATGAACCCATTATACTCTCGACAACACATGTACCTCGTAATTGGCAGTGAGGGACGGTTAACAACGAAATTTTACGACAAAGAGATGATTTCAATTTTCCCATTGTGAACTTTCCATTTATATGTGGCAACATTCCAGCAGCACCTGCATATGGAGTATATCTCTCTCAGTGTAATACGATATCAGGATTTCCATGATAGAGAGTTGATGCTAACAAGGAAACTCCAAGGGTTCCTCCTAGTTAAGTTGAAGTCATCACTTTTACTGTCGCCTGCATGAGATGACTGACCGTTATGGAATACCTGTGTCACAAATGACCACGGGTATGTTCCACTTGTCGTAAACACTTCCCGGTCCTTTCCTCATTCATGACCTATCACCGGGTTTGTAACTAGATTAACACGACGGGTGCCACTAGTGGAGCAGGAACTGCCTACCCTTCCGGAACACCTTAGTTCACACCCGGTTTTTAGTGGGGTTCGTGTTACTCGATCTTCAGTTATATTTGTATGTTTTGTAGATCATAGTTTGCCCTTTTGCAATTTTTCTTTTAGCCATTGTGTTGTCTGGTCTTCTTCGATATACGGATTCTGATTACACCTTTGGTATCTTCAAACTCTTCTTATATTGAATGTATTAGAAATTGCAGTTACGATTTTGCTTGTCCTCAATGTAATGGTCCTTATTGAACATATTAAACCTTCCAGCTAGTAGTCAGATATTTGTGAGCATTGACTGTTGTACTGTCCATGTTTATATTTTGTCATTCATGTTTGTGATAGTTTGAATTTTTTTTATATTGTTTGTTGATTTCTGTATTGGCGTTGGAGATCCAATTATCAGAGGAGGTGACATCCCAATAACCGATCTAACCCCGTCATATTTTGTGCCTGTCACAAACTAGAACATGCATTTCCAACGTCATATTTCGTTGTCCGTATTATATTCAATGATTTGAGGTAAGAGGTAGTTATTCAATTTGTTGATATTTGTAGAATTATTGATCACCTCTGTTTAGGCTTTCGCTTCATAATTTAAAGACATCTGTACAAACTTATAATCGTAATGATTTTCTTAGTAATATATCATAACAAATAGGGGCAGTCGTGTTCGTGATCACATAGTAGTTGGATTTACAACTACCTATGCAATCAGTGCTTATCACCACTAAGGATGTGAGTTGGAATCTCACTCAGGCACGGTGAACTCGATACAACCTTATGCAATCAAGTTTGTCAGTAATGCGATAGGTCGGTGTTTTTTCTCTGTGTACTCCGGTTTCCTCCACCACTAAAACTGACTTATCATCTGGTTTGTACCTAATGGAGCAGGAACTGACTTATCATCTGGTTTATACCTAATGGAGCAGGAACTGAAGCACATGAATTTATTCCGTTTTTAAGTGGGGTTCGTGTTTCATGATCTTTAGTTTTATGTGTATGTTTTGTATATCGTTGTTTGTCCTGTTTCTTTTGGTCATTGTGTTGTCTGTCTTTGTTCGATTTGAGGATTCTGATTACGCCTTTGGTATCTTCAAACTCGTATTGAAAGGGCGCCAAGCACCATCACCCTAACCCTAACACTAAAGTAAAATATGAAGATATATGATAAAGATATAGAGTAAAAGATAGAATGATTGATAATTAACACTGATATCTTCAAACTGTTTTATATTCTCCTTGACTTAAAAATGAGACACAAGTGCAGAATATTCGTGACATTGTAAATTGTAATGAATTCATAATACTTCATATATAATACTTTAAAAAATAACAAAATGATTTATTTCAAATTTTCTGGTGATCTTAAAGAAAAGAAAACATTCCATGAAAGATAATCATAAGTCTTTGCGAAATAAATGGCCAGTCACGTTTGATGTTGACCTATGTTTCCCACACAGTTTTGTATATTCACACATTTACTTTACAGAATATATATAGAGAACAAAAAAAAGTGTGGGTTTATGTCAAGTTAGCGTTAGAAAATATAAATGTCATTAATGATAGTCTCATGTCACAGAGCTGTATCTTGTGTTTGTTGTTACAACTACATCTTATTTATTACCTGAATGACCAAGGGCAAATATAACTTGTTATATATATTATATCTATAGTAAAATTCTGGTAGCTTTTGTAAAACATTGTTGTGCCAGAAACAGTCCAGTAATTTCTCCGTAATGTAAATCATTTTTTTAAAGAATTATTAAGAAAGGAAACAAATGCCAATGTGAAAGGCGATGTCTAATATGAAGGATTAAATAAAAGAATTTATAACAGTTCAATGAAGAGGACATATCTAATTGGAACTCTAACCTTCTACTGTCTTGTTATATTATCGTTCTATGCCATGACAAAACTACAATTCGTCAGCGAGATCGAACCATATTTAGGAACCCCAAAAGACACTAGGAAATTTATCAATGCATGCAGGCGACGAATTACCATGACAAATGAGGTAGGTGTCATCTTATTGTTGTTTTTTCATCATAGCAATATATGGCCTATGAAAGATGTACAGTATTTAAAATAAAATTTAATTTTTATTGTAATTTTTGGCCTCTATAACATTTTTATTCAATTTAGCATAACATATCTCTTTTTCAGATATGTCGTTAAACCCAGTCCGTAACATTTAGTATTTATAATATGATATTTTGATTTATGAAAGCATTTTAATTTTTATTTTGTGATTTTATTATTATTATTGCTATCATTATATTTTTTGTATGTTGATTAGAATGCTCTCATCTGTTTAAACCAGTAGTTACAATACCTAGAGTTTTCAACCCTTTCTGCATTATTTCGATTTTTTGCACATCCTGGCCAGAGATAATGATGTTCCCGATTTATATAAGTAATATTTACTTACTGTCACACCTATCAACGTCGTTTCGTTTATTACTTGTGGTAAAATTCCCCCAATTAACGTGTACAACATTACAATAAAAACATCAAAAAGGCTCAATTTAGACACTAATTGGATGGTATAAGAAAAGAAAATCATAGAACAACAGGAAGAAATTGTCAGTTATCTAGCTTCCTCCTTTGCCTTTTATTAAACGTGGATATAAAAAGGAATATAACAGTTCTATGGATCCAGATGATCCAATACTGAAGGACCGCTACCCTAGATACGACATGGACCAAAACCTGGGTGACAGATCCGCTACCCTAGATACGACATGGACCAAAACCTTGGTGATAGATCCGCTACCCTAGATACGACATGGACCAAAACCTTGGTGAAAGATCCGCTACCCTAGATACGACATGGACCAAAACCTTGGTGACAGATCCGCTACCCTAGATACGACATGGACCAAAACCTTGGTGACAGATCACCGACTCCGATCCAACAACGAGAGGTTCGCTATGCACTAAAAGCAAGAAGAAAAAAAAAACCCAGCGCACTCCTCTGTAAAAATTAATATGTCCGCAACCTGATGAAGGTAAGCCGGACGTAAAACACCAATAACTAACTAGGGATCCAGTTGATTCTTTTTTATTCTAAAAAATAGTGATTAATTAAAATCTATGCATTGCAAAACACAACAAGAAAAACAAATCATACAGAAATCAATTTAAATCTCTCTGTTAGGGACTATGCAATATATTTCATGGAGTTGTACACAAGTGTATGTACATGTCTATAAATAATACATTGATAATTACTTATGTCTTACGTAAACAATAAATGTCACTTAAAAAGTGTTTGTTTTTGTACAAATATTCGTTTGTCACGAACATTTCTGTCTCTAGGTTCTATATGTGTATTGTTTTTTTATATATAGGTTACGTGTATATATAATAGCGGTTTGTGTTACTAAAATGACACGGTTAACCGTTACGGAACCTCTGTATCAGAAATGACCACGGACATACTTCACTTGTAAACACTTTCCGTTCCTTTCCTCAATCATGACTTATCACCGCATTTATTACCAGAGTACCCCTAGGAGTGCCACTAGTGGAGCAGGTATTGCTTACCAACCCTTCCGGAGCACCTGAGTTCACCCCTTGGTTTTAGTATGGTTCGTGTTAATCGATCTTTAGTTTTTTGTGTAATGTTTTGTAGATCGTTGTTTGTCCTTTTGTCCTTTTTATATTGGCTATTGTGTTGTCTGTCCTTCTTTGGTTTAAGGATTCTGAACATAACCCTTATTGATCTATAAACGTAGATATGAAATTTAGTGCGCACGACGCGTTTCTCAAATAACCTTCATCATGTACGAGCATAATCAAAGAATGGAAAAAAATAATAATTTAAAAGGTCTTTGGGAGCAAGTAAACCAAAGGGCATACACAGGATAATCTGTTTCTTTAAAATCAAAATTTGTAGATGTTCAATATGTTTTTATTTCATACAATGGCATTGTACAAACTAACATGAATCTAATATCAAGCCTTATAAGAATGTACCATACGTATTCTATGTATGCCATTGTATGTTGGGAATCTTGGATTATTAAATTGACATATTTTGTTATGTTGTTTTTGTATAACAATGAAGCAAACAAGTCAGTGTGCCATATCGTTTTGATAAATGCATCAATTTATGTAGACATAAAACAGAAAAGTGAATGAAGTTGACAATAGACAAACATAAAACTCCTGTAATGCTAGGGGATTTCAACATTTAATACAAGTACAATGTAGCTCAAGGGTGTTGTAATAATTACAACTGCCCAATAGCTGTGAAATATCATTGAAACTATATATTTGACACGAAAGGTACTTATTAAGAAATAAACCGACATTTTATGCACCGCATATGTTCCAAAAACTAGATAGTTCTCTTCATATTGCTGATACAAAAAAAAGCAAAGTCTATGAAAAAGTAAAATTTTATGCGAATTATTTAACCTTATATTATAACTGCATTAATTTGTATGTTAATTACATGCTGTAATTTAAATGTAATTACGATCTAAAAATATTTCATTAATAATCTGTCTTATAGTTTATTTTTACAATAAATTGTCATCATTTCCATTTTATATTATGTAAGGATCAATTTTTTTTTATAATATTTAAAGTAATTAATGCCATATCATGGAATCGTAAGCTAGAATTTGCACAAACACAATTTTGAAAATGTAAACAAATAACTTACACTGCGATGAAGAATTATTTTTTAATATATTACAACATGTCACAAATAACAGATATATTGACGTAAAGCTATTTCACTTAAAGGACATTCCTTAACTGTTTTGACTCGTCATTAATCTTTGTCTATTTTCTCCCTAAAATATTCATTTACCGAATTCATTGTAATGTTTTGGTGGTCAGAAAACACGTTTTCTTATTCATGTGACGAGTTAATTATATATACGTATATACCATCACAGCTTCATACACCTGCATACTTTTGAAGATTAGCGCAGTCATGGATTTTATACTTATAGTTGATAGAAAATAAAATGGAAACAAAATCATAGGTTTAGTAATAAAATGTGAAAAAATACAAAAAAAACAACGTCGGATCAGTTCCTATACAAAAATCGAAAAAAGAGAGAAATGACCGCACACTTTCTTTCCTTGGTACAGACACTTCAATAAACAGTGGCGGGATCAAACTAGTTTTTAGCCCAAATGAAATTTGAAGATACAAATGGGGTATTCAGAATCCGTAAATGGAATAAGGATAATGCGGTCATACAAGTGTTTTGCAAGTATTACGATAATATTAAATCCAGGTATAAGATACGAGATAGTAATTACACCAGCCAAATCAAGTACCCACTGGTGACAGTAGCATGTAACATGCATCATATTTGCAACAACAAACTAGAGATAACATTCACAAAAAAACATTTAAAAAAAGCACAGCTTAGAATTATAAGATACAAGCAGCATTGGGAATTTGAGGGAATTTGACTTTGTAGAGTCCTTTATTCTCTTAGCTTGTGATACAATATCAACATAAAAAGTTATTGCAATGTAATATATTTTATTGGCTTCCGGATTCACTGAAATGCTTTCCAGAAATATTTTTATCGAATATTAATAATGACAATACTTATTCTGACTTATATTTGATATCTTAATTCGGTGGAAACCTGAAAGTAAACTACATAATTGATAATGTTGGACTTATGTACAAATGTGGTCTATGGGAAACATAAACTACAATGTAATTTTCTTTTGCTAAGATCAACAATTACAATGCATCAACAAAATCAAATAGAAATGTTAGTGTCCGCCCTCAAGTCTGCAGGTACATTGTTACGAAGGTTCATTGGTATCAATATATATGTATTTGAAATATTGTACATGCATATATATATCTGAAATGAAGATCTTGTAACTTCAACAGAACTGGATTATAAAACAATTTATATAGTTGTAAAATAATGGATGCATACAGCATTGTTTTGCAGTAGTTCCAAGTACGACGGCATGAAAGGTATTCACCTCCAACAGTACTATAAGTTATTATTGGATAAGAAGAGCTTGAAGATACCAAAGGATATTCAGCATCCGTAAATCGGAGAAGAAGAGGCAACACAATGGCCAAAAGAAAAAGAACAAACAACGATCTACAAAACATACATATAAAACTAAAGATCGAGTAACACGAACCCCACTAAAAACTAAAGGACAAACAACGATCTACAAAACATACATATAAAACTAAAGATCAAGTAACACGAACCCCACTAAATACCGGGATAACATATGTGTAGTAAATTTCTAAACACATAAAATTCATTAATTTAACTCCCATATGCTAATGCGCATTCTGTCCAGAAAAAAACTGCACTGAAAACTAAATCTCTAATTCCATATATATTTGTTTATTAGGAGTTCTACAAGTACTCTATAAAAATAAGACGAAAACAAAACCAAAAACAAAACCCGAGTTCATGGTAGCACTGCTTTCTAACGAAATTACTTATTATAATCTACTATTATTACAAGCACTGCATGAGGTCTTTTATGCTGCAATAATAAAATAGCTACACAATATAGAAATACCGATCTTATGACATTTCTATATCCTCATGTTAGTAAGGTGTATTGTATCTGCAACATCAACACGAAAAACTAAAATAACACATTCTCTTAACAATATCTCCACATTGGAGGTTTGATAATTATCCCCTAAAGTACAATCCAGGAGATCTACATTTGTATATCTACCACAATAACCATATTCATGTTCATAGTACATATGTAGTAGCGTGTTAAAGAATACAGCGTGTTTATTGTTATTAGCCACTATGGGATATGATAAACCTATTTAAGGCATAAAGATATAATCACTACTCTAATATTTGACAACTTGCACACTGAATAAAAATACTTTTAAGGGTATAAAATAAACAAAACATACATAAAAGAAAGGACGAATCTATATAATTTAAATCGTATAGATAATTCATAGTCGTATAAACAAAACAAACATATTTTTGAAACGGAACATATTATCACTGATTTGTAATTCTGTGGTCGTATATACATGTTTGTTGACAGTTAACAATACTCTATTGGGATATATACATAATAATGTTAATTCCCAAAACAAAATGAGTGGGTACAGGGCTCAACCCAAATAATTGCCCAGATCGTCCCCAGCTGGTGGATAAAGAGTGTTATCTGGATGGGAATGTCTCAGGTTACAATAGTTGAAAACTGCTGTGCGTTGGAGAGTGTCGCGTTGTTTTCATCTTAAAGATCAATTTTGTAGTTTTTGAGACAAAAATAGGGTTTTATAGCCGCTACGTCAGGCTATTTCTATTACCATCACTTAAATCTCCATACATTTCCAGTGACAGTCATAATTCACTACCCCTGTTATCACATGCCTCCCTCATGTCTGTAAGTGTTTAATTAGATGTTGTCCTCGTTCTGTATATGTATGATACATTTATCGCTGGAAGTTAAATCAACCAAGTATGAATCAATCATTCAATCAAAAGAAAATGGAGATCGTAATGGAGAAATTTGATTTATATGAGGTGTTTTTGTTGTTTTATTTGTATTTTTGGTCTGCGCCACTTTAATGTATTGTACATGTAGGTATTACAAACCGAGGAAATGATATATTTCTAAAACAAAAACTTAAATAAAGGAGAGTGCAGAAGAGATTTACGATTAAAGGAGTACAAAACAACTACAAGGCTACAATTCCTAGAATCTAATCATCTAGCTGCTGTGTATCATTATTATAAAACATTATCAATAACCGTGAACCATATTATGTGCTGTGCCACGCTCCTTGCGCGTTAAGATCCATTTTGTAGATTTTGAAAACAAAAAAGAGTAGGCGTATTGAAACCACTACAACGGGCTATTTTTATTTCTCTACCCAACTCTTAATACTTTCCACGTGATGTTCAATATTTGTTGGCCCAATTACCACATTTGTGTGTAATTTACATATATTGTTAAATCTGTTCCTGTCCGGAATATGTATAAAATATTTATCGAAATTTAGCAAAGCACAGAAAATTCAAAGGTCATAAATTATCATCAATATACACACTTGTCACATAGATTATAACGTAGTTTTCTTACTGCTAATAATTAATTGAAGATACATTTTTTTCAGATATGGAAGACATTATGGTCTACGCAATACAAAAATCCATGTTTCAACAGAGAAGTGAAATTGCATTGTTTGCCCTACTTTTACGTGATAGGATTTCCAAAGTGTGGAACGACAGATTTATTTGAAAGAATGTCACATCATCCAGAATTTGTACCTTCAAGAATGAAGGAACTTCATTGGTTATCCAGATATCGTTTCTTACCATTTTACAGACAAAACACAACAGTAAATTACGGTATTTGAACGAAACTCTAACATGAAACATCTTCAACCGACATACCAACACATATTTATCCTTGTTATTTTATTTCTTATTAAGGTGTTCAATCTACTGTCTGTTATATACTAGTATATAAATGAATATCGTCAATAAATCAATTACGCGTAAACAAAAATGGCATAAAACCATTATAATTTACAAGCATATACAAATGTAGCATTATCCATAAAAATTGAAAAATTTTGAAACTATAAACAAGTATACGTATACTATAGCTTAGAGGACTATTTTCTGAGATACGAATTGCAATGTATTCTATTCAGCTACTCATGATCGTTCCCTGTGATAGGATTGCATGTATCAACAGTATTAAATGAGCTACGTTTTATGCATCCTTTCGGAACCAACTACGTTTCAAATATTTTACACATTATGGTTTTTAGGTTTATGATATGTCACTTTCAACAATATTTTAGTTATATCGTGACGGTCAGTTTTATTGGAGGAGGAAACCGGAGTACCCGGAGAAAACCACAGACCTGTCACAAGTCACTGACAAACTTTATTACATAATGTTGTATCGAGTACACCTCGCCATGAACAGGTTTCTATATCAGAACTCAACTTCAGTTGTGATAGGCACTGAATGCAAATGTAGTTATAAATCAAACTACCATACGATCACTACCACGACATCCCCTTACACATTATCAAAAGCCCAACATCAGTTTTCTTCATACCGACACCAGTATGAATGATGTATGATGTCACCAAGATCTGATGTGTTCCTCTGCTGTTGATGAAATCCGGGGATCTCTACTTGGGGAAATTTTTATTTATATTATTAATGTCATCTCTGTCTGAGTATGGTTAATTAATGGTCTAATCAGAAATGTGTAGATATGTAGATAATTAGAACCAATATCAAGTGATGAACCAAGGAGGGGGTGACCATTTTTTGAGCTAACCAAAGACTTGGAGTGTCCATTTTAAGAAAGGTTTGAATATTCCAAAGGAGTATTCAGAAACCGTAAATCGAAGAATGATAGAATATACAATGGCCAAAAGGACAAAACACAGAACGCTAAGATTGAGCAACGCGAATCCTACAGAAAACGTTGTTCAGATGAATATACACAAATGTAGTTTGAATCTCTAACGAATCGAGCCTATGGTCGTGACAACTGTTATTGAATTAGAGATGATGTGTATATCAACGATAGACAGAACTTTATATTTAGTAGGTTGAACAATTTATAATCTCCTTAAAGTGGCCTCATATGTAGTGGTAATTTTATGTTCAGTGAGTTCAGTTAAGATGAGAGGTAATCGTTCGTTTTGTTGATATTGGTGGAACTGATGACCATCACTGTTTATAACTTTCTTTTCATAATAATAAAACATCCTTTACAGATACTAAATATGCTCAGATGTTTTTCATGTTTGTGTCAAAAAAATGCTAGAAAAATATACAACAGTTTCAAGATACGCGATATATTGTTGAAATGATATGATATGTCTTTAATTTTTCTGGAAAATAATCTATTTTCTTTTTCATATTACAGAAAAATACTCTCCAAGGAAGGTATATGGTCTACACCTGTACACACAAATGTTTTCACAGTTGACAACTAAATTAAAGAATTCCAAAGAGTATTCTAATGCAATATCAGGTAAGACTTCTATTAAAACCTATATGTAACATTATTCTTGCTGACAAAGTTATATATATTTTTGCCAAATATAACATGACAGACACACCTATTAAATATATCTACGCTGTTAAACAATGGTCAGAGTAATTTTTATCTGTCATTTATGTTTCATGAAAGTTCAGACATGTGTTAAATGTCATTATATTATGCTTATCAAATTCTTGAACACTGACACTTAAATCAACTCTTGTGATACAAATGTGAAAAGACGATCAACATGTGGCGAGCAAATGAAACGTATGGGTAAATTGTGAACCAAGTATATTTTAATTGCGGGCATTCAATTATTTGTTAAGTTAAACATGAGATACATCTCGCGGCATAAATGCCTGTGTTTTAATTGCTTTTTAAAATCCAATTATTAAGAAGGGTTTGACCCTGCCACCACGCGATTGTGTTTCTAAGAATCCAGGACCTTTGTGTCCATCAATACATGTCGTGGTTATTTGTCTGTTGAATGATTTAAGCTGAGAGGTTTTCATTGTTCACAATCATTGTTTAACATTTCTTTAAAGTGTAACAATCTCGAAATAATAATCCTTATTCAGATAGCGTCAATATGATGTCTTTGTAATTTATTAATATAGATGACATCTGAAAAGACAATAGTGTTGCATAGATCTTTGATATTGATGGAGAATGTTTGCTAATAAACATAGCATCTCTCGAAGTGAGTACTCTCTGCTCTATGTGGAAGTTACCATTTCAAAAAAGGTTTTATTTTTACCTTTCGTCTTCATGTTGTGTTTAATCCATATTATTACTTCTAAGTAGCACCTTTCAGATTATATTTCATTAAATGATTGCATAACAGGTGCAACATGAGGAATAGGAAATGCCTACCCGAGTGTACGCACGATTTTAAGTTGGGTTTGTGTTGCTCGATCATTAGTTTTGATTGAAATGTTTTGTAGATCATTGCTTGTCAATTTGTTCTTTTTCGTTTGGTCATTGTGTTGTCTGTTTGTCTATGATTTACGGCTGCTGATCTTTCCTTTGTTATCTTCAAACTTATTTCACTAAAAAATCAATATAATAGTATACTCAGTATTAATATTAATCCTCACTGTATATGAATTGGATCAAATGTACTCACATGATGTAACAAATTATTTATGTGTTCAGTGACAACCCTAATACTTCTCCTGCACATATAAAAACTTCCCTATTGTCTAATCAGAAATCCCATATTTTGTCTCGACAGAAGTGTGATAACACTAATGTTACTCGCGGCAATTCGTAGTTTACTAACATTGTAAGCATATTGTGTTTATTCTGTAATTTCCAAAGAAAACAAACAACAGCAACATTTATTGGTGTCAACTGTTACGACCACGCTATGTTGTTTAGCGTTTACTACCACTCGTTCTACAAAGACGAATATGAATCTTTTATGAAAAAAACAACCAACGGCTGAAAGACCATGCCTGTAAAATAAATAGAATCATTACAATATCACTAAATAATAAAAACGTAATCATTAAGATACATTATAATCTCTACGAATCAGGTACCAGGAAACTATTGTTTGAAAACTATAGACATGGGTTCACCCACGCTTTTGAAGGGATGTGGATCATGTTTATTTTTCTGTGTTTTGCTTGTCTACCTTCTGTGGTTTGTGTGTCGGGTGTTGCCAGTGTTTCTGTATTATCCATTCTTGATTGTCCCTTCAATTTTCTCCGACGTTTATAGACGAATAAAGTCAGCATTTGTATTGTACATCAAATCTAATTGCTACAGTATAAATGTCTTTGTCTGTGTTGTACGCTTGTTCCGTATTGCAACTTGAGCACATCCATCTAAGGAGATCGAAATCGAAAATTAATTAATTTGCTTTTCAGTGGGTTAAGAAATCCGGAGAAAAACATTCTTTAATTGACAATTATTAACTTCAATCACCTAAGTGGGCCTTAATTGTATATTATCTTTATATAATATGTACATATGTTTACATACAGATGTTATTTTGTTTATTTCAGCTGATTTTAGTCCTTCAACAATTTGGGATAATGACTTGTACACATATATGCGTAGAGTAACAGGAAATCCTGAATATTACACGCATAACTTTGTCTACAAACTTAATCCATGTGCGAAGCTGATAGTGATGATGCGGGATCCAGCTGAAAGGTTATATGTCTTAACCTGTCTTAAGACACTCATATAGAGAATTTGTAGAAATAATTTGAGATATGATATATACAACTATAGTCTGGCAAAACAAACAGTCATGTCTGTCCCGATGCTTATATTATACTTTCATCATAATACATAAATACTATCTTCTACCATCAGGAACTGCTCACTCTCGCGGATCACACTCTGTTTTTTTATTTTTTATTTTATAATTATTATTTTTTTAAATAGTTTTCTGTGTTTAGTACTTGTGAGTTGTTGTTGTCCATGTTATTTTCTTCTTACGATTGTTTTTGTCTGTCTTTTTCTATTAATTTATGGATTTTTGGTCACATCTTGGGAGTTTCTGATATCTAATATTTTGCACAACATTTCTTTTACAAAGGATTTATGATAGATACGAGGTAAGCAAAAACAGTAATTTGAAGAAGAACAGACAATATAATAGCCAGGAGAAAAAGGACAAAAAGACAAAGAATTGTCTACAAAACACTAGACAGAATACTAAAGATTAAGCCACACGAACGCCACTAAACATACGGGCGTGAATACAGGCGACCCGGAAGGGTAAACAGTTCCTACTTCATTAATAGTACATGTCGCTTTACTGTTAATCGACTCTAGCATCATATGGTATGGAAATAAATCGAGTAGACACCAGTATGCGTAAATCTTTAATTAACAAATATTAAAATGAATTTATTCAAGATCCAGGAAGTAGTACCAACTAAAAGCAAAATGTTTGGTCTACAAAAGGATACAAACTGTTTTGGACTTATTGCATGAGACCTAATAAAACAAATAAAAAATGCTACACTGGAAAACATCCATGCAACGAAATAACATAGAGTTGAATTATATTGCTTGTTTGATGGTGTTTAACGCCACTTTCAACGATATTTCAGATAATATCGCGCCGGTCAGTTTTAATGGTGGAGGAAACCGGAGGACCCGGAGAAAACCACCGACCTGCCGCCAGTCGCTGACAAACGTTATCACATAATGTTGTACAACTTGCCCTGATCGAGATTCGAACTCACAACATCAGTGGTGATAGGTGATTGTAAATCCAACTACCATACGATCACGGCCACGACGACCCCGAAAATTGAAATATAGTATAATATATATGATAAATATTAGTATAATGAAAATGATACACTATTTAAAAAAACAATCTTCTGACAGTAAAACACAATTTAACTTGCAATTGTTGAAACATTTTACATCAACATAACTGTACTGACATCTTTGTTTTCAGACTATATTCAGACTATTTATTTATAACTGGGAAACATACAGCGAAAGGTTTTCATTCAAAGGTAAAACATGCCATCCAGCTTTACAAAAACTGCATGAAGCAACGCTCACCACGTGACTGTTTGTACGACTACAAAATATCCATGAAATCCGAGGTAATTAATTAAATAATCAAATAATGTGTATTCATGTATTTTACCACTCTATAATTAACTGGTATTTGTTTAGTTCTTGTGACCAAAGGGAAATAACTCAAATTTCTACCATGTATTGGCAATATATGGCATGCTTGTGTGTTTTGTCCTGTATATATTGTTGGACGTCTTATATTATTTCATTATGCGTAAAACTTATTATCATTATAGTGTAGATTCTGTATATGTTGAGAAGTACTACTTGTAGGCGTTGAGTGTTAGTAATACTGGTTGTTAAATCAATTCATTTCGCCAGAACTTACAATTTAAATCGTATTTGGTGCCATACGTTGCGTTTTGTAGCATCTTTTAATAATTAAAAGAAAGAGACGTTGTTCACAGCAACAAGTAACCAAAGTATCATACAATATGCAGTATTTATATATAAATTATATGTATATTAATATTATTTCCTTTATATATGGTAAGCTGTTTGGGAAAAGTGCATTTCTATGTTTATGTAGATAATAACAGTATCAATACACACGTAGATATATAATGTAGCACACGACGCGTTTCTAGAATAGCATTTATCAGGTATGCTCTAAATGTCCAAACATTGGAAAGCCAATTAACTTATAAATCTTTCGAAGGAAGAAAACGAAAGTGTCTAAACTGGCTAGCTCAAACTTTCATCTGCCTGCGAGAGATTTACCTTAGTTTTCAAAATGAATCATCGTTTATATATATGTTTGCTGGGAGGTAAACATTTTGTCTCTATATCTATATTCTCCGATTGAGGTTTTTTTTGGGGGGGGGGGGGGTTGCTTTCTGTATTTTATTACATTATCTAGGAACTGTAAATTTTAATAATTAAAATAGCTTACAAACGATATAAATTAACTACCGTAAATTATGAATTTTGGGGGTCAAAATTACTTAATTGAAAGAATCAGATATGGGTGTAATTGCATATAATTCCGTAATTTGTTATTCAACGTTGAAAGAAATACATTTACTTGTCGCTAAAATATAAAACATTAAGAAACAAATATTACATATCTCTTAATCATCAATCCCTCTGGCAGTACAAACATGTACATGTTGATTTATTGACCAAAAGATCAACCCGATTATTTTTTATTCTTAATGACCCATGAATGTGTTTAATTGACAATGATAAGCTGGCATATTTATGACAATATGAACAGAAATTCATCGTTGTGTTTTCATAGAAAATTGATAACTACGTGACAGACAAGACTAACTATGATGTTATCGTTATCATCGAATACTGGTAACGTTTATGTACAGAAACATGTTCAGGTCTTTATAATTGTTATGAATGGGAAACTGAATGTATTAACATATTTACCTGTAATTTGCGCTAGATGAAACATTAATACCTGCATTTGGAACTCTTTTCATAATTGCTATTTGCACTTGTGTATTGATTCATTACAGTTAACAATGGTGGATTTTGGCGCTTTAATTTTTTGATATTTGTGTTATATTTGCGTGTTTAATTTTGACACTTTCATGAGAGGCGGTAAATAAACCAAAATAAGACTACACCCAAAATAACCGAATTTACCGTTCTAATTAGTACAACGTATATCGTGTACCATTTGTTTAAGTTTAATACAGCTACAATACTTCTACAAATATTTTCTATAATCACTTAACTACGACATTTTAAACCAAAAGAACGTACATTTTAAAATGAATGTAATGAGTAAAAATGTACTTTTCCGATATTCGGTAATAGACATAACATTATCATTAATCTTCACCCTGTAGTTGTCAATTTCCTAAAATTCCTTTGAAAACATACTTTCTGTTCACATTGCCATAAATATGCCAACTTATCATTATCAAACACTTATGGGTTATTTAAATAACAACAGTGTGGTTGATCTTTGATCAATAAATCAACTGTACACTTATGAAAACGTAGATATCTAATTTAGTGCGAACGACGCGTTTCTGGAATAACCTTCATCAGATATGCTCCAAGTCAAAAGTCAAACCAGAAATGCTGAACTCGTAAATAAGGGTAATAACAAAATTACCGAACACAGAGCAATCTTCCAAAGGGAAAGTCAAAACTCATAAATCAATAAACAGACAAAATCAGTCAACAACCGGGAAACCTGAAAATCGCAATGGCCCTGACTTGGTACATGCATTTCTAAAGAAATGGTGGATTGAATCAGATTTTACGGCGCCAACCTCTCGCTTCCATTACGGTTCAAATGTTCCGGTTGTCACTATAACAGCATTTATAACAATACTGTAACAAAATAGGTAAAATAGTAGTCAAACAGTACTAAATTCAGTTAGGAAGGTATCTAATATATCTCGTGAACCATCACCATCAATAACTATGAGTCCTTTGAAGTATTTTAATTACGACATTATGATATTCAACCTAGGATTAATATGTCGCTCTTTGTCATACGTTCTCCTAAACTAAATAAAACATAAAGAAACATTGTGTCAGCAATTAAAATCAAGCAACTGTATAAGCAAAAATAATGACTGATTAATAAGTTATGTATGTCTCCTTTTAGATTAGGCTACGAATTGGAGCTTATGCAACATACATTGCAGAATGGCTGAAAATATTTCCTCGTGAACAGATGCACTTTATTCGAATGGAGGATTATGCAAAAAATACAAAGAAAGTTTTGACTGATGTCTTAGACTTTCTAGATATGAGTAAGTAAAACATTGTAAAACCAAATCATCTTTAACTCAGACAAGTCGCCCACCTGGATTACTCGAAGAAGCAAAAGAGAAATAATAGTTTGAAGATACCGAAGAGGCGATCAGAAGCCATAAATATAATTGCCAAAAGAAAAGAGACAAAAAAGGAAAAACGATGATCTATAATACCTCACACAGAACACTAACCGAGTGTGAACGAAGGTGGTTCGGAAATGTTAGCAGTTCTTGTTGTTTTAGTGGAAGTTCAATTAAAGGCTGTCGTGGTTAGTACGAACATTATCCATGTAATGGACCCGGTTAACCGAAACAGAGCAGAGTAACTGAACAAAAAGGAAATGCTAATAAATCTTCAAACAGAAGTAAAACACATTACTTCCATTGACAATAAATGGGTGAAATGACCACCCTTGCATGCAAACCTGATTTCTGACAGCTTTTTAATGGACCTCACTTAAACAACAGAGTTCGAATATCGTCCGAATTTATCATAGTAGGTCATATTTGAAGCAATTTCAATGTAGTATGTGTTTTCTAATAAATAGTCCACTGGTTCGATGTAAAGAAAGTAGATATGATTGAAAATGCTATGCTATGAAAAATTATGAAACAAAAACACAATAATATTGCAACGTAGAAAATAGGATATCAACATAAACAATCAACCCGTTTACAAAATAAATATCAAACAGAAATGGACAAACAAACCAAATAAGCCGGCAAATTGTTTGTGTGGCTGGCCTGTAAACATATAATGAGCGAGTTACCTATGTTTACTAGCATATATCATGTAGAGTTACCTATGTTTACTAGCATATATCATGTAGAGTTACCTATGTTTACTAGCATATATCATGTAGAGTTACCTATGTTTACTAGCATATATCATGTAGAGTTACCTATGTTTACTAGCATATATCATGTAGAGTTACCTATGTTTACTAGCATATATCATGTACTTTCACAACTTTTAGATAGCTATTATCTTCTATTTCAGAGCCTGCATCAGATGATGTCATGAACCATATGCTGTGTCAGAAACCTTCAAATAGTAGAACAAGTAGAGGAGAGTTATTTGAACCTATGTATAATAAGACTTATGAACTTTTATCTCAGTTCTATGCTCCTTTTAATCATAATTTATCATTATTGTTACAAAACAAAGATTATCTTTGGCACAATGGGTAAATGATAACAGTTTAATATTGATATGATGTTCTTTTCTTAACGTTTTACATGTAATTTATTATATTTTATTTCTTAGTTTATGTTTGTTTAATAAAGATTATATATACTGAAGCTGTAACATAATCGTTTGAAGGCAAACACAAGTCTGCGAAGTATTATGTGTATATATTTAAAAGCAGACTGAAGACACCAAAGTGGTAATCAGAAGCCGTAAATCAAAGGACAGACAATACAGTAGCCAAGAGATACCAAAGTGGTAATCAGAAGCCGTAAATCAAAGGACAGACAATACAGTAGCCAAGAGATACCAAAGTGGTAATCAGAAGCCGTAAATCAAAGGACAGACAATACAGTAGCCAAGAGATACCAAAGTGGTAATC